>NW_026507448.1:0-18736 GCF_026875155.1 Cherax quadricarinatus
TGCACCGTTATGATAGTTCAATTTCACCCTGTATAAAATTTGTGCCCGTGCATGAATTCAGTTGCCCGTGTAGATAATTCTGCTGCACCCTGTATGATAATTCTGCTGCACTGTGTATTATAATTTAGTGGCACCTTATAATAATTCTGCTGCACCACGTATGATAATTCAAATTTCCCGTTTGTGTAATTTCTGCACCCTGTATGATAATTCTGGCACCGGTTTATAAATTTTGCTGAATCGTGTATGATAAATTTTTGCGAACCGTTATGATAATTAATCACCGGTATGATAATTTGTTAACCGTGTTGTAATTAGTTGCACGTGTATGATAAATTCTGCTGCACCATGTATGATAATTCTGCTGCACCCTGTATGAAAAATTCTGCTGCACCGTGTATGTTAATTCTGCTGCACCGTGATGATAATTCTGCTGAACCGTGGGATGATAATTCAGTTGCCACCGTGTATGATAATTCTGCTGACCGTGTAAAGATAATTCTGCTGCACTGTGTATGATAATTCTGCTGACCACCGTGTATGATAATTCTGCTGCAAAACCCTGTTTTGATAATTCTGCTGAACCGTTTTATGATAATTCAGTTGCACCGTGTATGATAATTCTGCTGCACCGTATGTGATAATTCTGCTGAACCGTGTATGATAATTCAGTTGCACCGTGTATGATAATTCTGCTGCACCGTGTATGATAATTGCGTGCTGCACCGTGTACGATAATTCAGTTGCACCGTGTATAATAATTCTGCTGCACCATGTATGATAATTCAGTTGCACCGTGTGTGATAATTCTGCTGCACCGTGTATGATAATTCTGCTGCACCGTGTATGATAATTCTGCTGAACCGTTTATGATAATTCAGTTGCACCGTGTATGATAATTCTGCGGCACCGGTGTATGATAAAATTTTGCTGCACCGTGTATGATAATTCTGCTGCACCGTGCATGATAATTCTGCTGAACCGTGTATGATAATTCAGTTGCACCGTGAATGATAATTCTGCTGCACCGTGTTTGATAATTCTGCTGCACCGTGTATGATAATTCTGCTGCACAGTGTATGATAATTCTGCTGCACCGTGTATGATAATTCTGCTGAACCGTGTATGATAATTCAGTTGCACCGTGTATGATAATTCTGCTGCACCGTGTATGATAATTCTGCTGAACCGTGTATGATAATTCAGTTGCACCGTGTATGATAATTCTGCTGCACCGTGTTTGATAATTCTGCTTCGCCGTGTATGATAATTCTACTTCTCCGGGTGTGATAATTCTGGTACCCAATGTATGATGTGTCTAGGGGTGGGGATGGTGGGTGGTGGTTGGTGGGAGGTGGGTTGTGGGTGGTGGGTGGTGAATGGTGGGTGGTGGGGGATGGGGGGTGGGTGGTGGATGGTGGGTGGTGGGGGTTGGGAGTGGGGTTGGGGGGGTTTGGGTGTAGTCGTCAGTTCTATTTGTTCTTACCTCGATCAAAACGTTACTTTAAATCGTTATTACTAATTTATGAAACTTAGTGTCACTGTGGTGCCTACCACAGTGTTGGCACTGAACTTAGTGTTACTGTGGTGCCTACCACAGTGTTGGCACTGAACTTAGTGTTACTGTGGTGCCTACCACAGTGTTGGCACTGAACTTAGTGTTGCTGTGGTGCCTACCACAGTGTTGGCACTGAACTTAGTGTTGCTGTGGTGCCTACCACAGTGTTGGCACTGAACTTAGTGTTGCTGTGGTGCCTACCACAGAGTTGGCACTGAACTTAGTGTCACTGTGGTGCCTACCACAGTGTTGGCACTGAACTTAGTGTCACTGTGGTGCCTACCACAGTGTTGGCACTGAACTTAATGTCAATGTGGTGCCTACCACAGTGTTGGCACTGAACTTAGTGTTACTGTGGTGCCTAGCACAGTGTTGGCACTGAACTTAGTGTAACTGTGGTGCCTACCACACTGTTGGCATTGAACTTAGTGTCACTATGGTGCCTACCACAGTGGTGGCACTGAACTTAGGGTCACTGTGGGTGCCTACCACAGTGTTGGCACTCAACGTTGTGTCACTGTTTGTGCCTACCACAGTGTTGGCACTGAACTTAGTGTCACTGTGGTGCCTACCACAGTGTTGGCACTGAACTTAGTGTCACTGTGGCGCCTACCACAGTGTTGGCACTGAAATTAGTGTCTCTGTGGTGCCTACCACAGTGTTGGCACCTAACGTAGTGTCATTGTGGTGCCTACCACAGGGTTGGAACTGAACGTTGTGTCACTCTGGTGCCTACCACAGTGTTGGCACTGAATTTAGTGTCACTGTGGTGCCTACCACAGTGTTTAGCACTGAACTTAGTGTCACTGTGGTGCCTACCACAGTCTTGGCACTGAACTTAGTGCCACTGTTGTGCCTACCACAGTGTTGACACTGAACTTTGTGTCACTGGGGGTGCCTCCCAACAGTGTTGGCACTGAACTTAGTTTCACTGTGGTGCCTACCCACAGTGTTGGCACTGAACGTAGTGTCACTGTGGTGCCTACAACAGTGATGTCACTTAACTTAGAGTCACTGTGGTGTCTACCACAATGTTGGCACTGAATTTTGTGTCACTGTGGTGCCTACCACAGTGTTGCCACTGAACGTAGAGTCACTCTGGTGCCTACCAGAGTGTTGGTACTGAATTTTTTCGTCACTGTGGTGCCTACCACAGTGTTGGCACTGAACGTTAGTGTCACTGTGGTGACTACCACAGTGTTGGCACTGAACGTAGTGTCACTGTGGTGCCTATCACAGTGTTGGCACTGGACGTAGTGTCATGTGGGGCCTAAAAACAGTGTTGGCAAATAAACATAGTGTCACTGTGGTGCCTACCACAGTGTTAGCACTGAATTTGTGTCTCTGTGGTGCCTACCACAGTGTTGGCACTAAACGTAGTGTCACTGTGGTGCCTACCACAGTGTTGACACTGAACGTAGTGTCCGTGTGGTGCCTATCACAGTGTTGGCACTGAACTTTAGTGTCACTGCGGTGCCTACTACAGTGTTGGCACTGAACGTAGTGTCACTATGGTGCCTACCACAGTGTTAGCACTGAACGCAGTGTCACTGTGGTGCCTACCTAGTGTTGGGGCTGAACGTAGTATCACTGTGGTGCCTGCCACAATATTGGCACTGAACGTATTGTCACTGTGGTGCCTACCATAGTGTTGGCACTGAACATAGTGTCACTGTGGTGCCTACCACAATATTGGCACTGAACGTATTGTCACTGTGGTGCCTACCATAGTGTTGGCACTGAACATAGTGTCACTGTGGTGCCTAGCACAGTGTTGGCAATGAACGTAGTGTCACTGTGGGCCTAGCACAGTGTTGGCACTGAAACGTATTGTCACTGTGGTGCCTACCATAGTGTTGGCACTGAAAAATAGTGTCACTGTGGTGCCTTCCACAGTGTTGGCAAATGAACGTAGTGTCACTGTGGTGCCTACCACTGTGCTGGCGCTGAACGTTAGTGTCACTGTGGTGCCTACCACAGTGTTGGCACTGAGCGTAGTGTCACTGCGGTGCCTTCAAAAAGTATTGGCACTGAGCTTAGTGTCACTGTGGTGACTACCACAATACTGGCACTGAATTTTGTGTCACTGTGGTGTATACCACAGTGTTGGCACTGAATGTAGTGTCACTGTGGTGCCTATCAGAGTGTTGGCACGGAATTTATTGTCACTGTGGTGCCTACAAGAGTGTTGGCGCTCGACTTATTGTCACTGAGGTGCCTACCACAATGTTGGCACTCAACGTAGAGTCACTGTGGTGCTTACCAGAGCGTTGGTACTGAATTTTGCGTCACTGTGGTCCCTCCACAGTGTTTGCATGAACGTGTGTCGTGTGGTCCCTACCACAGTGTTGTCACTGACGTAGTTCACTGTGGTGCCTACCACATTTTGGCCTGAAGTAGGTCATGTGTGATGAGTTGAGTGGGTTGTGAGGTCTCTGGGGAGCCCAAATTTTAAACCCAAAATTATTTCACCTTGCCGGGGGCAAAGTTGTTAATTTAAAAACTCGGGAAAAATCAGGGACCACAATACCGGTCACTTGAAATTCACCCTTTAAATTTTTGTGACCAAAATCATGTTTTTCTTTCCATACAAATTAGCTCTTTTCTTATTTAATTGTCAGTGGTGCGCTAGTCTGCGATACCCTTAATTCTTCTAAGTATCCTGCGCACCTTATCAGGTAGGGCGAAATCCCTTCAGGCTCCCCTAAAAGCCTAAAAAATTTAAAGCTGTAGCTGCTTTTATACATTTTTTTGCATTAACTTAAACCTGCTTTTTCAGTATTTTTAGTGTTTCCCAGGTTTTGCCACATTTTTGGGAAATGCCCGGGAGTAGACTACCACACATCAAGATTGCAGTGAGTGTCTCCCAAAAACACAGGGCTGGGGATGAATTTATACCCTTTGGGAAGCTAAAGGGCGCGTTTTTAACCCGTAGGGATTCTTAAATTGGTATTATCGGACCCCACTGAGAAAAGTTGTTTCTCTCTATCTTCCTCTGAAAAAGGGTGGCCCAATACGCTGATTAGTGTGGCATGCAAAGAGTACGTAAAAAATTTTTCGGCGCAGGACACCCCCTCATTTAAGGTTATCCCCCCCAACCCACGAACCAGGTTGAAGATTGATGATGGGGCCCCATCGTTCAACTAGGGACCGGTTTTGCCAATAAGAAGGGGGATTGCAATCCGAGGTTTTGTTGGATACCGCTTTCCTGTTGCCCTTGTCTTCCCATTCTAGAGCTGGTTGAAGCACGGTCTGATCTTGTGGCTTTATTTTGCCTTTTTACCGTGACGTGGGACTATACTTATCACTGTACATAGTGTAACATATTGCTGTTCTAAAGGTTGTGAAGGATAAAAAATAGTCTAACTTTTCTCTGCTGTGTTTCTTTTGCTCCCATTAACACACTGGGAAAACAGGCCATATTGAAAACATCCAGGTTGTAATAAGGGGGCCTGTCCTGGAAGCTGGACTAAGAGAAACGGTCGAGCTTAGGGTGAAAAGCTTGAAGTCAGGAAACATTGTGTAGCTTGCTGTTTTCGCTCGCTTAACAAATTTTGCGTGTCAGTTCTAATGATCACCTTGCTATTATTGGTGGATCGTTTCAACACTCCTACTATCTATGTTCAGTGAGCTCGCTACGTGCCAACGGTCAATCTTGAGTAGCATTCGGCTTGCTTGTATGCATAATTCATCTGCAATCGTACTGTGCATAGCTAAGCGTGTACTGCAAATTAAACGTGTAGTTGGGGTATACGTACTGTGCATAGTCGACAATAACTTAATGCCACCAAGACGAGTTCATAAGAACGCCACAGAGGTGTCGGCATTTACGTTTGCATAACTACCTAAATTGTCCCCAACAACGGATGTTGCAAATAGCTACGTTCCATTGGCATCCCTATCAAACGCACACTCTCAGCTGCGCAACTGCGTTCACTATTGCTTGACATACTTATTGAAGAAGAGATGGCACATCAAACTCCTCCCTCTACGGGAGCTAGGGAATAAACAATCTTTTCGCATTTTCTCGCATGAGGAAGATGATACACCTACGGTCAAGATGATCGTATAGTGACACTGGGTTGTCTCGGAGGCGTGAATCAGCGTCCTTGGCCACTTGACTGGCAAAAATCATCGCTGGATCAAACTAGGAACAGAGACATTCGCGCAAGGGAAGAAATTTGAATAGGGAAAAGATAAAAGGGGCAGTTTTCGCATTCTGGGAAAAACGCTTCAGTTTTACAAAAAGCAGTACAGCTTTTTCCCCGCTTCAATGAGGCCGAACCAGAGCAATATTTTCGAAAGATCGAAAAATCAGCTCGAGCACTGAGGGTGGACCGGAAACAGCACTGGGCATCGTTGTTCATACAGCATTATTGGGATAAGTCACAGGAATTACGTCGGTATTAACTGACGCTGATATTCTCTTGATTATCAAGTAGTGAAAGAACCACAGTGTTGGGCAAAGCATATACAAGTACCCAGCTAAAATATCGTAAGACCTTCAAATTGAACAGGCGGCAGCTTGGTCAATCCTGTGCGACTTTGGGAGACAGCAAACCAAAGCTTTTACCAGCTGTATAGGAAGCGAGTGGTGTCCCTAACTTTTGAGGAAGCTGGTGACAGCAAATTCTGATGATAACCTGCTGAGCGTCTGTGGGAACCAGAGGTTCAGAGTGTCTTCTCTGCAGGACGTGACTTAAACCACTCATTGGAGGCGGTCCAGGTTTGTCTGATACCTACGAAACGAACCCTCCTGTGTCCGAGCGGATCCGCGTCTCTTCTTTCAACAGTCTTTGGCGTGAGCATAGATCGACCAACATTGGAGAATGAAGTGCCCCGCCCGGAGGGAGAGACGTCTACTGCATCACAAGTCACCTGGTGAGCCACGCTTCACAAACATATGTCCCCCTCGAGAGCAAACTACATATGGAGCATCCTTTCGACAACATATCCAGAGAGGCACCAGCCAGGAACCTGGAACACCGACTTGAACGTCATCATGGGAGTAAAGGTCAAGACCAGACGTCTGGCTTCATGTGTATAATAAAGTAGGTCACATCAGTTCCAACAGCCCCCAAAAACCTCACCCATCAGGATTCCTTCTCAAAAATCCCTATTAACAATGTACCCCTAGAGAAGTAGAAAAAGGTATGGCCCCTTATTAATGCAGAAAGTACTATTTCCCTTCATGCAAACTCCCAGAACCAGCCTAAAGTAAAATTACCTTTAGAGATACTGAGCATTATTGCTCACTATGTCAGAGAATGAATAATACCCCTTTCTGAGAAAACTTCACCTTGAATTCCCTCAGTTTTATTGGAAGCCTATGGAGAGAACTATTAATTCTGTTCCTTTGAGCATAAAATCTTTAAGTACAGTGCAATAATTACACTGGTACTTGACGTGCGTAGGTGTCTCAAAAGATTTCCCATGAAAAATCCATGTTTATTACGGGTAATAACATTACTACTGTTACTTCGTGTCCTGAACCTATAATTAATTACTGCTCTCCAGTGTTGGCCATAACTGCGGCAACATCCCAAGGGTTGTCTGGGGAGTAAACATGACTCTACCTTGGACACACCGACCGATCTCGGTAATAGCCAACGTTCTGTTTTATGAGACACAACCGCCGGAGCCCTCGAAAATCAAGTGAACATACCCCCGATCAGGCCTTCCTATCCCAGGGTTGCAAGGATTGCCAGAATGTCTCTGTTTCCATGCCCGAGGGACCGTCCTTACCGGGAGGAACAACGAAAGGACCCTTCTTTTAAAATCGCTTTTTTCAGTCAGCCATGAGGGTAAAATCCTCATGGGATCATCCATCAAGTATGAAGAGTTAAAAATGATTATTGGTTGCACTGAGACTGGTAAGGAGATAGAGGGAGGCCGGCAATTATACGACAGGTTAGTGGTTCCAACCAAGTATAGGTAGAAAGTGGTAAGAATGATAAGAAGGAGAATGAAGGAAGGAGAATAGAGAGAAAAAAAAAAAATAATATAGGGATAATGAGTAAAGAGAAATATAATAAATTAGAAAAAGTTGACCGTCCAGGATAGGGGGATGGAGGAGTTAAAATCATATTATAATCTAGCACATAATACGTCATTAGGAGGTCACATATGAAATGTACAAAACCATGTATAGAAATCACAAAAGAAATTTTACTGCCAAATTAAAGAAAGATGTAATAACTCATATTAACAGGTGTTGCCGAGAATGTCGCAAGTTGGAAAACCTGGACATTCCATTAAACCATGCACCTCCTCCAACCCGATACCAGCTGATGGCTGAGAACCTTTTGCAGAATTAAATTATAGATTGTGTAGGTCCACTACCTAAGTCAAGTCTTGGAAATCAGTATTTATTTACAATTATGGCTAAAAGTCACCAATATCCACTGAAGCGATCCCAATGTGCGTAGTATCAATACTAAAGCTATTCTCAAAGCATTAACAAAATTCATTTCTTTTTATTGGCATTCCCTAAACTATACAAAGTGATCAAGGTACTGAAACTTTCACTGCACAGCATTTAGGGAATATTAACTAGGTAGGGATAATTCACAACTTTATCCACTGCTGAATCACCCTCGTCCCAAGGCAGCCTTGGGTAAGATTCCACCAAACATTAAAAACAATGATGAGAAGTATTTATTTTTGCATGCACTTTCCGACAGATGGGATGAATCTCGACCTTTGTTGCTGATCTACTCAAGTACGGGAGACGTGTGCAAGAGTCTACAGAGGTATAGATCCGTTTGAGCTGATCTTTGGGCACAATAAGATACTAGGCCACTTCGGGGTGCTCAAAGAAGGATGGATGGAGAAGACGTAGTCTCAACGACTCTACAACTCCGACTTTCAGGCGTTGCAGGTGGCACGTGAAAAAAAGATAGCCAAGGCTAACCTAAAGACAGCTCAAAGTAAGATGAAACAGAGGTATGACAGAAGTGGCGACAATTCCGCACCTTTCCATCCATGAGACCAAGGTGTTTTTGGTGCAGGCACCTATACCTGGCCACATTCCTTGAAAGCTAGATATACGGGACCGTATGCAGATAGTACGTAGATTATCTATTTAAATTATGTGCGGTAGCTCCCATCGATAAGACCTCAAAAAAACAAAAACATTACCCACATTAATCAATCAAGGCCTTTCAAACACCCAGATAAAGTCCCAGTAATGACTCTTCCCTCACCTCTGAGGACGACTCTGACTCTTTTGCACTCTATCTCTGAAATTAATACTAAACATTCAAAATCTGTCCTCCAAAGGATCCTAGCCCTTAATGGATGGATATCCTGAAATACAAGCAACCAATTGAACTGACGTTTTCTACAGTCAAATCCTAATAATTTTCGGATCGGTGTCCGAAAAATGTTACGTTAGGTTACAAGATAATGAGTGGGAGAAAAAACTAAACCACTTAAACCTCCCCCTACAGAGCTAATCGCTGAAAAGCAAAGGCTACTTCAGCATGAAGATGACTTCTGTTAAACCTGGTTTAGTGGAGAGTCAACAAGTCCAATGGGGGGCTACACCGTGCATCCTAGGTAAAAAAGGCCGATAGGAGGGTTTTCGTATGTGCACAACGACTACCGTAAAGTGAAACGAGGTCAACAATCACAGATGCTTTACCCGCATACTCGTCTGCGATGACGTTAATAGACATTTGGGTAAGGCTATCTTTTGTGTCCAAATTAGATCTCCTACAGGTCTATCATGACCTAGACAGATAATTCGCAAGACATCTCTGCCTTCGTAATTCCAGAGTCATTATCAGTATACAGTTTTATACCCCCTTCGAATGAAAAATTCCCCTCTTCATGCTCCAGAAACTCGTTCCATCAGGCTATTTAAAGACTTGAAGGCACGGCAGCATACCTAGATGATATTGTTGTGGTTGTCTGATACTTTTGGGATCAACACCTACTTAGACTTAAAGCTCTGTTTGAGGAACCTTAAAGAATTCCCAATTAACAGTAATTGTATACTAAATCTACTTGCCAGGCCACTGCACTTTTACTAGGCCAATAATTATGTAGTGGTATGTTGCACCTAAACTTGCTAAAGTTCTTTCGATTTAAAGATTATTACCAGTTTCACCTCATGATGGAAATCTCTATCTCTTCAAACGTTTCCTAGGCATGAATATGTGCATTTTACGCAGGAAGATTCTGTAAAGAATTTTCAGATATTGTAAGACCCCTCTTAACCTCCCTTAACCCAGCATAAAGTCCATTTAATTGGACGTCAATGTTAACACTTGGCTTTTAATCAAGCAAAAAGATAATTGTGCTTCTGCACCCATTCTCACTGTCACACAGACTCTCCAAACCTTTTTCATTCAGGTAGATGCATGGAGAGTCAGGGGTTGGGGGCGGACTATTACAAAACGGGAACAAAGGGAGCTCAGCCAATCGCATACATTTTCAGCCAATGTCCAGCCACATCAGAGAGCTTACTCTAACCATATAGAAAAAGAATCCCTCGCGTTGGTAATGCTTTAGGAGCATTTCGATGTATAAGTGGGCCAGACATCGTCAGGTGGTCACAGTCTAACCAGTGATCACAACCCCGTTAGTTCTATCTCCAAAGCCATGAAGCAAATCACAACACAAGGCTTATGGCGTTGGAAAAACTCTCACGCAGCCTACAAAAAAAAAATTAAATTATATTTCCGGCAAGAAATGTGTTGGCAACTCTTTCGTCCAAGAGGCTAGTTTAATATTTATTTAGGTTAGGATGTATTTTGCGTGTACCCCCCCCTTTCAAGCTCTTTTTTTAACCCCTGATGTGGGGGAGTTTTTATTAGTGAGGGTGGATAAGGGCAAAATAATACCGTCCGCTAGTATCGTTGGACCTATGTGGTGCCTATCAGACAGCTGTCTACAACTCTGAGTATTTTAGGGTTTTGGGACTCTTGGTCACTAAGAAAGCTGAGCTTCGTATCAAAGAGTTGGATGGTGGAAGGATAGCGGTCCCATTATTTTGTGCCATTGGCTGGCATGCGGTTACACAGAGGTGGCAGCCTAATCCTTGCCTTCTCGTGGGTGGGGGTGTGGCAATGCAAAGAGTACGTACCCTTTATTCGCGCATGACACACCCACATTTACAGGTTATCGCACCTCCAATCTCCCCCCAAACCATGCGAACCAGGTTGCTAAGAGTTGATGATTGGGCCCCAACGTTCAAACTAGTGACCCAGGATTCTAGCCAATCAAATTAGGGATTGACAATCGCAGAGGTTATGTGTATACCGCTCTCCTGTCTTTGCCCCTTAGTTCATTCCCATCAAAAGCGGTTGAAGGCACGGTCTGCTATCGTTGTGGCTCTATTTCTCTCCTTGCTTACCGTGACGTGCACTATACTTTCCTGTAGCATAGTGTACATATTGCTGTTTCTACAATTTGGTGAAGGATAATATAAGTCTAAACTATTTCTGCTGTGTTTTTCATTCTCTTGCCCCATTGACACCTGGGATAAACCGCCATTTGAAATCCTATGTTGAATCTTAAGCGTCCTAATCGAAAATACTTGATCTGTGCGAAAGAATCAAAATTTCCTGGATTAGGAGGGCCAGGGATAACTATCAGCTATTGTTACTTCATTCACTTTCCGATAATCCCACACAGAACCATTAAGAGTTATCTGGTTTCTTTACCAACACTACAGTGAGCGAGCCACGTTGAATGAACCGTTCAATATCTGACATTGACTAGAGCATGGTAATTACATTCCGGTCCCTTATATCTCTCATAAGCCGCTTCTGGGAGTCACCAATGATGGGTCTGTCAGGTAAACTGTCGCCTGTAGGTATAGTATGCTGACAGACTTGGTCAGGAAGCCTATATCTCCATCATCCATTAAAACAACTTTGGAAGTTTCCTCAACGATTCTATTATAGTTTCCTTCTCAGAGCATTTAAATTGATTTAGATTTACATCATTAAATGATATTTTCCACTTTTACTTTATAATCTGGGTGGGAGCGGCAGGTGTCACTACCCTTTCTGGACTTCGGGTATTAAGTGCCTCCACTATTGTTGACCTCGGGTCAGGAGCCATTACCGGAGTCAGGACAAAAATAGTCTTTGGGATAATCTCAGCTGATGTTAACCATTCTACCATTCTACGTCAGATTTTTTCACTCTGGTATTAAGATATGTCTTTTCCCTCATAACCCTGGTTAGATGATGAGGCACCCGTAAGGATTCTAGGCTTCCAGTAATTGTAAGATACTTCCTGGTTCTCTACCTTCCTCACCACTGAAGCCTTTAATAAATTTTAATGTATTAGGTTGGGACAATTCCTGGTTATATAAAACATAGAACTTGCACAATACTGCGTCTGCAGAGTATCACAGTAAGGTAACTGCACTTCCAAAAATTGACTTAGAATGGGGTTTTGAATAATTTATTTACTCCTGCTATAGAACTACTAATGAGGGTTTCGCAGAGCTAGCACACCACTTACCGATCTAAACTAAGAAGGAAAGCTAATGTTTAATGGAAAGAAGAACATGAGTTGGCTCACCGAAAAATTAAAGGCTGATCTTACAAATGAGTCCGTATTAGTGGTCCCTGATTTTTCCAAGAGTTTGAGATACAAACAGTACATTTGAGCCAAGCAAGGGTGACCATATAACTGGTTTAAAATTACAGTCTTCCTCAGAGACCATCACACGCCCATCTAAACTAACAATACACAACTGTGGAGCTCTACAACTGTGGTTGGCACTAGGCACACCGCACGTGTCACTGTGGCGATACACAGTGTTTTGCACAGAACGAAGGTGTCAACAGAGGTGCCTAAACAAAGCAGTGTTGTGCACTGACTTAGAGATTACTGTGGTTGCCTACCGAGTTGTTGGCACTGAATTTATTGTCACTGTGGTGGCCTCAAAGTGTTGGCATCTAAACTTATTGTCTCACTTGTTGGTGCCTCCCACCTAGTGCCCTTGAACTAAGTGACACAAAAGTGTGCCTACCTCCACAACTGTTCTGTCACTGAACTTAGTGTCACTTGTGGAGCCTAACCACAGTCCTTGGCACTGACCGTAGATGTACACAAGTGTGAGTCTACCACAGTGTTGGCACTGTAACGATAGTGTCAATGATGCCAACCAAGTTGTTGGCACAGAACTTAGAGTCACTTGTGGTGCATAACCACAGTGTTTTGCACTGACCGAAGTGTCAATGTGCTGTCCTACCAAAGTGTTAGGCACTGAACGCAGAGTCTACTGTTTTGCCTAACCGACATTGGTGGCACTGGACGTATTGTCATAGTGGTGCTACCACAAATATTGGGCACTGAACTAAAAGTCTCAGTGGTGCCCTACCACACGTGTTGGAGCAGCTGGAACCTAGTGCCATCTGTGGTTCCATACCACAGTGATAGGTCAACTTCGAACGTATCGTACACTGTGGAGCCTACCACTGTTTAGACACAGAAAGTATGTCACTGTGGTGCATACCACAGTTTTGGCACTGAACGTAGTGACACTGTGGTGCCTACCACAAGTGTCTGCATTGAATGGAGGTCAAAGTCGGGGTGCCTACCACAGTGTTGCATGAGGGTCTTGGCACTGACACTAGTGTCACTATGGGTCCAACCCATTGTTGTCACTGAACGTAGTGACCTGGTGGTGCCACCACACGTGTTGGCACTGTGGACGTAGTTCACTGTGGTCCGTACCACATTTGTTGATCACCGAGCGTTAAGAGTCACTGTTGAAAGGCCTACCACAGTGTTTGCAACAGAACGTAGTGTCACTCTGGTGCCTACACACAGTGTTGGCAGTGAACTATGTGTCACTTAGGGTGGCCTACCAACCAGTGGTAGGCACTGAAACGCTAGTGTCACTGCTGAGGTGCCTACAACTAAATATTTTAATTTAATCGCACATGTCAGGGAAACATGAGCTGAATAAGCAAAACAAAAATAAAATAAGAATAAGAAATTTGTCGCAGATCTCTAGAACAAGAAAATTGATGGGATTGAGTCTAAAGGTTCCTGCAAACGAGATGACTTCGTGTTTGTGTTTCCACGACGTGTTATTATTGACCATGTAATTGACCAGCTAGGCTGCAACATCAGATAGGGAGATTGCCCGTCACCAGCTGTGATCGCACGTCCACTCCGGGGACCTTCCTCCAAACAGTTCTCAAACGCAATGGAACGCGACCTCGACCCTAAGACCCCCTTAATTGCAAGTGGCTCTGGCGCCTTGGCTGCCCCAAGTCACAACAAATATACTATGTTTTTGGGGCGAAGAGCGCAAGCAGACCATAACGGTCTACCATGCCTAACTGTCCAATAACCAATGCTGGTATACAAGACACAGTGAGGTCAACGACATCATTAAGAGACACCCTTGCGACATCAGGAATGCCCAGCGAGATGGGAGCCCCACCACTAAGCATCCAACAATACCCACAAATAACTCAGCAAGACCAGCCCCGACGGAATCACCATCTATCCAGTGGAAAATGTCCAACCCCCCCTCTTAATCATGGGACTAACTGTGGTGTCCACACTGCTGACACCTAAATCCAAGCACAGTGTGGGAGACAGCCGCAGGGCCGGTATATAAGAAATCTCCGGCCCAGGCTATTCAGATGGCGGGGCCCCTTTGAGTTCGGGGGGGTGTAAGGCGAAGCGAACCCCTTCCAGCATGGGGGAGGAGGGGGGGGGTCGTGTGTAGCCTGTTTAAGTCTATTAAATTACATTCTATCTTGGCTATTTAGATTAAATTTAAATAGGGAAGAGCCATCAAGACAACCAAAAACCATTTACCAACAGCCATTAATACCTATCTTGTTAAATCATGCATTTTAAAGAGAATAACTCAGTACAGCATATGTATCTACTAGATTAAACTTATTAAATAGTGACAACATGTACCTATTATATCAGCAAAACCACTACAGCACTTAATATTCCCTTTATAAATCACTGACCATTATTGTTATCATTGCAACATGCATAAGAACTATCAATCATAAAACTCAAGAAAGTAAAAGAAATGTTTATATCACAGGCACTTCTATAAATAAACTATTTTTCTGGATTTCATATTTGGCAAAATCATCAATTATATTCAGAAAATCATATTTTCTTGTTAGATCAGACTCAATGGTCAACAAGGCTAGTTACACATTTGTCCTTGGCTCATTGTTGAACGGACTGGTTTTTTCACTCTTTTCAAAACAGAAAATGAAACGTTCTCCTTCACAGTTAGTAGCTGGAATGTTAGGTAATAGGCGATACACTATGTCAACATTAGGGAAAGGTTTCTGAGATAACCGCATTCTTAATGTTTCAAAGCAGCTGAGAGGAGGCGCACATATTTCAGGTGTGACTTTATACTCTGATTCATACACCCATAAAAAAAATGAACATTTCTCAACCAACTGTGCGCCTGAACATCAGCAGAAAGTAAAGTTTCAACTTTAATATGCAGCTTCCTCAATTCTCAATCTGGCATAGTTAGTAATTTTAGAACATATCACAAAACTTTGTCATTGAGATTTCTGCTAGATTTCTTTCTTTTCACCAATACTGTACTCAGTGAATCCAGAATGACGAAGTATGTAGCTGTCTTACATTACTGCCTGGTAGCAACACAATTTCCATTGTCCTGGCTCTTCAAAATTTTGCGTTAATCCTCTTCCCTGTGACCGCTGATGATCAGCCCGGTAACTGTACAGTCTTTCACCAGCAGTTTAGCTTTCTCTCAAACCTTTCAAAAGCTTCATCATTGCGAAGTGAATCTTACCAAATTCCACTAAGCCTGCATAGAGTTTACACAAGAGAGCCATTTCAATTTCAATTTTCTGAAGTGTTTCCCCCCCCACCCCCCCCCCCCCCCCCCCCGCTTGATCGTGGCATTTAACCGTTCCAGTTATACAGTCCCAAATCACACAGAGTAAGGCCCATATCAAAATCTTCCAAATTGAAGCCAAAGCTGGCTGCATCGCTTCTGTAGTTTGCTGTTGATCTTCAATATCCTTCAGCTATTTTGGATCCAAAGCAGAACGTAATTTTCAGCAAAAGCAGTCTTTCATCAAAAAAAGCTATGTGTTGCATCATGCCTGCGCTGACCACCTGGTTTGTTGATAATGATTGATGACATCTCCATGAATGTAGACTTGATATACTCCACCGATGCGATGAAGCAGAGAAAAAATTAAAAGAGTGCCTTGTAAAGCGTCCAAAAAATTTAACTGCAGCTACACAACACACCGCAGCACATGACCCAAACAAGATTAAGAGAACTGTGCTGAGCAGGGCACATATTCAGGCAAGAGGTTTGATTTGCATGAAATCGGGCTGCACAATCATTACATATTTACCCGACATGTTACTTGCATTGTCGTAGACATCTGGCCACGGCAATCCAAAAAAGATAGATCATGTTCAAGCAGAGTATCCAGTACAACATTCAACATTGTTTCTCCATCATGGCCGAAAGAGGAAGGACTTTTATAAAGTGCACTACAGGCTTACCACTGGAGTCGACAAAAGAGCGAACAATGATGTCATTGATCTGTAATGTGAAATCCTGGGGTTAAACTACACTTATTGCAGAGTATTTTTTGCAGTGTTTCATCAACGCTGCTATGATGTTATAGAGGACCATCTTATCATCATTTCAATTATATTCATTGGCATTATAGTAGAATGACATGTAAGAATACAGGGCCATCTTCCTCATTCCCAGCATAGCGACACATGAATGCTAAGAAGTGATCGAATTGTGCTAACAGTTCTATGATCCCTAGGAAAATTTTTTGCTCATCTCAAGAGTTTCCGAACCAAAAAACTCAATTACTCCACGGAAAAGCAAGACCTCTAGGAAGCTAAGAATTATATACAACAGCAACAAACTCTTTCTAGAACATTTTCCTCCATAATGCGACTATTTTTTTTCTTCAGTATTGAATTTTCAAATGAGAATCCAATAAGCCTTTTTCTGTGCAACGAAATACACTGGGCTAAAATGCAGCCCTGTAGTGGTGCTGTTTTCATGTTCCTCGAAACGCTTTGAAATTTTCACCATTCATTGACCCCCTGTGAAGGTAATTATGCTTTGTAGAGCGATAAATAGTCATTGCATGCTGAACCAAGGTACACTTTTCCCCTGACTTACAGAGTATACCATCCATGATCTTTTTCACAGTTTCTGATTTGCAATCTTCTATAAAACATAGATGACTTTAAACAACGACGACTTCCATCTCCATAAATCCTTGCTGATTTCCTAAAGTCAAATGTTTCAGAAGTTTGACTGAAGTTTTCTGACAATGAAAGCATTACGTAGAGGAAATCTCGGATTACATTTTGCCAAGAGGCAGGATCTTTTAAGGACAAATCCGTGGATTGAAATGCCGTATGAGACATTGAGAGAACAAAAAAAAGCAGTAGATGACTGGCTTGAGAAATAAAGGAGGAGGGCTTCCTAGTCAAAGATCTGACATATCTGCAGATTCAACTGTTACTGGTAACATTCAGAAACTGTTTTCCGTGAGCAGGTCTTGCTCTTTCTGCAGCTTCCTGCATCTTTCTTTATATTCAGTTCTTGAATTTCTTTTCTTTCTTTTCTGTGACCCACTCTCATAAGAACGTCCAACATCACGTTCACGAGATGCAAAATTTAAATCATAGCAACAATACAAATTTTTCATTATCACTTTATTATTAATTTTTTTTAATTATTATTCACTTTTTTTTTTCTGTCAATTTGTGGGCTATGCCCTTGTAGTACCGGCCCTTTCCTCTGGCTGCGCATCTAAAAATACAAAACGTTTACCATAAAGTGAGTCACATACAGAACTATTACCATAGAATTAGGTTATGATATGGGCTACGATATTTTACTAATTCATTCAATCCTCCTTTGATCTCCAATTACTTAAACAGAAATCATACTGAGTCCAAGAACAATGAACAATGGTATGTAAATTCACCATTTTCATAACTAAACTAATCATTATTTTTGCATGATACATGGCTCCCACCAATATAAGGACATGAGAATTAACCCTTTCGGGGCCCAAGGCCCAAATCTGGAGTCACACACCATGTCCAAGAATTTTCAAAAAAAAAAAAATTTTTTTTTCTTTAAAAATCTAGAAAAATTTTTTTAGTAAAGGAATAAAACAAAAAGACAAAATTTTGGGGAAAATTACAAAATTTATGCTCCGCGAATTTTGATGTCTCAGCGATATTTACGAAACGGGGATTTTGCCGACTTTGACTCCCCTTTTGGCCCAATTACATTATTCCAAACAACCAAAATTTTTTGCTTTTCTAGTATTACTTCTATTCTATCGATTGAGCACAAGAAATCGCCAAGTCAACTGTTTCAACTACAAATAAAGTGATGGAAATTGTTAATTTGGCCAATTTTAAACAAAGTTCAAAATATTCCAATTTCAAAAAAGGGGCCAGAATGAACAATGTAGGCATTCCGGCACTAAACTAACATTTTCCCCTGTTCTTTGTTATGTTTTTTATGCTTTACAAAAAATTCAATTTTGATTTTTTTTTTTCACATAATGAATTTTTTTTCACACAAAAAAAAGAAGATTTAGAATGAATCTGTATAATTGTATAAAAATTTATCCTATTTGTGAATGTATTTAGAATCACGGGCGTGTAAGATTGTGAGGGCGTTTGTTACTCTTGAATATCGGGAAAAATTTTTCATTTCTGCTATTTGAGCTCAGTTTCAAGCCCTTTTCCCGTGCTAAAACCAATCAAAACATCTCTATTTCTGTAATATGTCTTCCCTTCTACAAATGAGACCAAGAAATGCAAAAAAACTATAAAAAAATCAAAAAACCTGCAAAGTTGCTGTTTTAATCGAAAAATCATATTTCATTTTTTTTCTCTCATTATACACGTGTGCGCAGGGTTGTTTTATGGGTCACCCCTACCACTAGATGTATTTTTTTCATATCTAGGGAAAAGACCCCTCACGTTTATCAGAGGAGCTGAGCTCATGGGGTAGACCCGGTTTGGACCCGAAAAGTAAAGCCGTGATTACGGGGGGACCTGAAAAGGGTTAAAGAAGCAGGGACAATTTTCAGTTTTACCCAACCCCCATTTTCTGATGTGGCTTTTTTTTTTTCGGGGAAAAAAGTATAAATTAATTTTATGTTCCAC
>NW_026507449.1:0-25483 GCF_026875155.1 Cherax quadricarinatus
AAAAGGTGAGACATTAAGCAACACATTAAAACTTTATTGAAGAAACGTTTTTCCACACAGTAGCTTCATCAGTCCATACAAAGAGAATGGTGAAGAACGGGAGTAGTTTGAGGTAATCAGTCCCTCAGCCTTGAGTCGATGTACTCAGCACATCAGTCTTGAAAAGAATACAGCATATGTGCAAAGAAGTGGCTTATATACTGTAGACAGGTGAGGTGAAACAATTGTAGGAGGTATCACACTTGAGAAATCCAAATGTAGAAGTAGGTCTTTGTCTGAAGGTTGGACAAGCGTTGAAGAATTCCTTGAATCAAGATCCCATGATGTTGCAGTGTCTGACAGATGTGATAAATGGTTTAAAACCGACAAGTTGAAGATTGAGTCACTGAAGCAACATATAGGAATCTTTATTGAGGCAACGTTCTTCAGTAAAGATTCCCATATGTTGCTCAAGTGTCTCAATCTTCAACTTGTCGGTTTTAAATCATTTATCACTACTGAAATTATCTATGTGGATGGCTACCAGCAAATTCATTCTCAATATAGATAAAACCTACTACATGCTGTTTGGAAACAGAGCTTTAAGTATCCAGTTCAACTTACTAATTAGTGATTTTCCCATTACAAGACACACTGATGGAAAATTTTTAGGTCTTCATCTTGACTGCAACCTTAAATTTCATGCCCACATCTAACATATAGCCAAGAAGGCCTCAGAAACAGTAGGCATCCTCTCCAAGATATGGTATTATATACCCCAAACAAAACTACTTAAACAATCTACCCTTACCTCTCTAATCTAACCCTTTACTATAGCAAATCACCTTTAAACCATTAATAACCTAACAAAGTTACTGAGTGGACTGTCACCCATTCCTGTGCCAGACAGCACGCCCCTCTGCTCTTCTAAAGTTTGTACTTACTTAATATATGAAATATGCACTCGTTTACTGTGCCTCTTATATATTTAGAACACTAAACTCCAGCATAAACTTCTCCCTTGAAACTTGTTCTGATAGCTACAACAGAGCACACAGGCACAACACAATTACAAAAACTCTTCGACATCCTCCGTGTCTGCCTCCCCCTATGCAAAAATACATTTCACATAAAAGGCCCTAAATCTGGGATTTATTGCCCAAACCAGTGAAAGGTCCCCTATCTGCCAATCAGTTTAGAGCTGTTGTTAAAAATCACCATCTCCCTAACATAACTAGACCAATACAGCTATACCAAACAAAACCAACTCATCTAACTCAATCTCTGTTCTACAAGGCTTCCCCAAGTTCCCCCTAGAAAATTATTTTACTCATTTGTTCCATTATAATTCTATGGAAACCTAATAAACTTCCAATTTCTACACCATTTCTTATAATCATTGTATTGCCAGAAGACGTAGAGCCACTTGAAACTACTTAAGAAATCCCCAATTAACTTTAGATCACTGAATCAGTTTAAAGTATAATGAGTATTTAAATCTGTACTATTATTTTTGTACACTTAAAAAAAAAAATCTACTCAACCTGTATCTAGTGTTAAGTTGCCTGTAAGCATTAGAATTAGTCTGCCTGAAATGCACTGCAGCTAATTGCTTTCTTTTGTGCTTAGCAATATTTTAATTACATGAAAACTACATTTTGTATACTGCAGAAAAAAATGATATTTCTGGCCAGTGGCACATAAAGCAAAATTGCATATAGTGAACCCATTAAAACGTGAAAGATAGGGATTCTTTCTGAGATATTGCAGATTTAACCCTTTCACTGTTGGTGCCGTAGTGCTACGGCTTACAAGCCAGTGCTGATGCCATAGTACTATGGCTTTACAAGTCAGTGATGGTGCCAAATTGTAGCAGCTTCAAATTTATTGGGAGAAAGCTGGTAGACCTACATATGAGAGAATGGGTCCGAGTGGTCATTGTGTGCAGTAAAAAAAAACTCCTGCAGCAACAGTGCATAATGAGTGATAAAAACTCCGACTGTGTTTTTGTTTAAAAACACTGACTTTGCAGTTATTTTCATATGATATTTATGGTCGAAATTTTCGTTTTTTTTGTTCATTTGATTTAAAAATTTAAGATATATAATAGAAATTTAGATGATTTTGAATGGGTTTTTGGACTAAAAGTACCTAGAAATTGAGCTCGAGTAGCGGAAATGTTAGATTTTTGCCGATGTTCAAGAGTAAGCAAATCACGCCATGCATCCAGTACATGTCATCTAGTTAGTTTAATAATCTTTCACAAATGTGCTGATATTATTTAACCATTTTTACAATAATGCAGTAGTCAGCATAACAGTAAATCTTCTATTTTTTGTGTAAATAAAAATTCAAAATGAAAAGCAAGCATAATATAAGAGGGCCTGGAGACATGACTAATGAACAGAGAAAATGTTATTTTAGTGTTAGAAATGTTTGCATTGTTTATTCTGGTCAATATTTTTAAATTGGCCTTACTTGAATCGTGTATGAAATTGGCCAAATTACCAATTTCTGATCACTTTTTTTTGGGCAGTTGAAATCAGTAAATGAGTGGTTCTTGTTCTCAGTCGATAGAACAAATGGAGTTCTAGCGAAAGAGCTAATGAGCTTGGTCGACTGAACAATAGAATTGGCCTAAAATAGGGCTGAAAGTGGGCAAAATCGCGATGTATAAATATCGCCAAGATTGCTAACTTCACGAGAGCGTAATTCTTGTAAAATTTTCCATCAGATTTCGTACTTTTGGTGTCATTATCACCGAGAAAAGATTCTCTACATTCATAAGAATTCATTTCATAAGAATTTTTTTTTTGTTGTTGTTTTGTTGTTTACACTGAGAGTAAGTTTTGAGCAGTGGGTCTTGACAGTGAAAGGGTTAACATATTACAGGGTGACCATCACTAATCTAGCACCATCAGGGCCTGTAGAGTGCCAGATTAGGATTGTTCTGGATTACGGAGTGAGCTAGGCTTGGATTTACGCATCAGCGATTTCACCCACTTTATGCCTATTGTTGGCCCATTCCTTTTTCTAGTCTACCAAACTTATAAGCTATTTCACTAGTACAGTAGGCCATTATATAACAAGGCATTTATTTGCCTATGTTGTAGTTATTTGCCACTATGAAAATAATTGCGACCAATTTTATACAACCTTTGTAAAATTGAACACGGTTCCATTAATAATAATAATAACGAAGGCTTCTGACACGCACTGTTTATCTCGCCGTGGAAGCATTACTCCGTTTTTCTTCATTTTTTGTAGTTATTTTGGCCAATTTCTTTTCTAAACCATTGGGTCCTAAGAAAGTAAGTGCAAAAGGACAGTGCTGAGAAGAAAAAGAGGAAAAAAGAGGATTGATGTCCATGGAATTAACCATGAAATCATAGATAAAGCACAAGCAGGTGTGTGGGTTGTGGCGTGAGGGGAAAAACTCGTTTGTAACTTGAATTTTGTATACGATCTCCCAAAAAAATCGACCGAGTGACGGCTTGTATCTCAAAAAACTTGTATGTTGGGGCACTTTTAAGTTGATAACACGGTTCCACTGTATTAGAGAAGAAATAGCCTATGACCAAAGCGTCGTTTTGGTTCAATTAAAAAGAATGAGGTAAATATATGAGTTTGTGTGATGATGACTTGATTGACTGACTGACTGATTGATTGATTGATTGATTGAATGGATTGATTGACTTGACCTTGGCTTACTTTACTGGCTGATTGATTGACAGGCGTACTTGACTGTCTGACTTGACTGACTGACTTCACTTACTGGCTTGTGATTGCTAACTGACTGGACTTGATGATTTACTAACTGACTTGACTGATTTACTAACTGACTTGATGGTTTACTGACTTGAATGTATTTACTAACTGACTGCTTTTACTGACTGACTTAAAGTTGACTTTTACCACTGAAGAGGACCTGACAAAATCTAGAAGTTGTTCTCAGAAACATTGTTTGAGCAGCTGATTGTTTTACCCATCAGCTCAAGCTGCCTATATGTTGTTGTGGGTCAGTGGGGGAGACCTGCTTGCTGCATCCCTGCCACCCCTGACACTTCCACCACCACCATCCAGCCTTCGTCAATATGTGTTAGCTCCACTGTCTTAGAAGCTAAGCTGTGTTTGATGAATTGTGTTTTTTATCTTTTAATTTCCATGTTTTGTAATCTGCGGAGCAGTCATGGCAACCCAGTAGGCATACGTGTGTGCCTGAAAGTGGCAAGAAAAGGTATAAAACATTTAGGTCTTAAGAGTTATGAGGAAAATAGAGCTATTAGACAAGAGAAAGCCTGTGTGGCATTAATGAAAGTTGTCAGTTTGTACAATAATAAAGATGAGGTAATAAATACATGAGTTTGTGTGAAGAGTAAACTGTCTGACTTCTTATTTGATGACGACTTGACTGACTTACTGAACTTTACTGACTGGACTTGATTGAATTGGACCTGATGATTTGATCAAACTTGAATGGACTTATTTTCTGACTGATTTACTGAACTGGACTGACTTAAAGTTAGACTTTTTCACTGAAGAGGACCCTGACAAATCTAGATGCAGCTGCTATGAAATGGTGTTCTAGAGCAGCTGTTGATGCCTTATTGTTGGCTGTATAATGTACTGCAGGGTAAAATAGAACAGAAATCCATGTTACCAGAATTTATGCACACTCCAAAAGAAACCATCAATTCAGTACCAGAACCTTACCATCACCTCAGCCAGTAGAGGCCAACAGCATAAACTCCACTCTCTTCGCAACATCGACCAAACGCCGGGCAACCACCAATTAAGGCAAGATTACTATAATTCTGTCCATGTGTAGTCTTTAGCAGTAAAACAGCGTAATACATCACGCATTGAACTACAGTTACATATTCACTTTTATTTTTGTAAGTCTGGAGGTCTTAAAAAAAGTTGTTCGGGTTTTTTTTGGGGCTCCCAGAGGAATGTTACACTGTTTATCCATAAGCTCTTCAGTTTATCTAAACTGATTTACCTAACTTGGCGTTTTCAGGAACGTAACTTCCATTGTTTATATAACAGTTACTGTATTTCCTTTTATTCTGTCGATGGAGTACAAGAAACCACCCATTTTACTTATTTTCAACTAAACCAATAAAGTGGTCAGGAAATGGTATTAATTTGCCAATTTCACACAATTTAAAGCAATGCTAAGTTTCAAAATAGAGTCCAGAATAAACAATGCAGACATTCCTGCACTAAAATAATATTTTCTCTGTTTTTTAGTCATGTCTCCAGGACCCTCTATATTACGCTTGCTTTCCATTTTGAATTTTTATTCACAGAAAAAAATAGAAATTTACTGTTATGTAGGCTACTTCATTGTTTGTAACAATTGTATAAATTAATGTCAAGTATTTGTGGCTGCATATTAACAGCCAGTTGGGACAATATGGATGTAGTTCATCATTGTTTACTGTTTTGACATCGGCAAAAATTGAACATTTTCGCTAGGTTGGAACTCATTTTCAGGTACTTTCTGTCTTAAAACCAATCAAAATCATATTACTTTCTGTAAACATAGCTTCCAGTCTATCAAATGAGACCAGAATAAATGAGAAGAACACAACATAAAACCATACGGAAATACACCGTAAAAGTCGTTTTACACCATGAGCCACGTTCACAGTTTTTTTCATGCGCCTGCGTTGCTGTAGGATTTTTTTTATAAAGTGCACACAGATGTATTCTCTCATCTGTAGGCCCAAATTTACAGGTCAAAGCCTTTTGTAATGAGCTGAGTCATGGTGACTGCGTGGCTTCAAAGCCACCTTATCTTTTATGGGACAATGTACCGTGTAGGTGTTTTTACATCCGAGAAGCATTTCTTTTTTTCAATTGGACCATGGCTAGGGCTTAAAAGTGAGCAGGTTATAACAGTAAATGGAAAGAGAAATATAAACGACTTAGCAGCAATCTTTACCTGCGTTATATTTCTGTTTTCATGAAATAGGGTAAATCTTCTGTTTTTGTGTGAGTAATAAGAATTCAAATTGGAAGGTAGTGTAATACACTAGGGGCCTCACTTGTACTGCAGGTTAGGTTCATGCTGTTGCTGGAAAGCAGAAATGCCATTTTTTTCAATTACACATGGAACCTGAGTTTCGCGCAATTTTTGTTCGATGGCTGTTCGAGTGCTGGTACCGAACGAATTTGTTCAATAATTGAATAATGTATATTAGATTATTCCGTTTTCAGACCCCAAAAATACACTTACAAAGCACTTACAATAATACACTTACATAATTGTTCGAGTTGGGAGGTGCGAAATTTGGGGTACCACTGTTTAAGTGCATATAAATGCCGTATAACAAGTTTACATTAACATATATTTAATTGGAATGGAATTGGCATTAAAAACAATAAAAAGTAAAATTACCACACACAGTACACCCTTACTTACCTTAAAATATTTGTAGCCTTAATGTAGGGTGAGAGGTGTGTTATATTTGTAGGAAGTTGGTTTGGGATGTATAGTGCCAGCCAGGTACAGCCCACCCACTCCCACCCCACCCAACATAATATACTTACAATTAATTAAGTGCCCCAGAGCGATAATAAACTACATTATACAGTGGAACCTCGGGTTATGAACATCCCACCATGAGAAAATTTTTCAGGATACGGAAAAAAACAAAACCCCCCACCACCTGTCGTTCCGGTGATTTTCTTGCTCAGATACGAAAGGAAATTTCAGGATGCGAACTTCCCCCTCAATGGGGGTTGCTTAACTTTGACTGTCGAACCCCAAACTGAAGTGTCTCCTGTGTCAAAAATATTTGAGAATAAAATATTTTTTCTTATGAATATGTTAAGATATTTTTCTGATTGTTTAAAGCTCCCCCCAACCCCCAAAAAAAAAAAAAAAAAATTGCCTCGATACTTACCAAGATATAGATGGCGTGAATTGGCAGAAAATGAGTGCTGCGCGTCTCACCGGGTAAAAATTTTTTTTTATTTCCCATTCGAAGGTATCTGCTCTTTTCCACTTAACTGTTATTTTTTTCAGGTAATTTATGTGGCCAGTGAGACAAAGTAAGGTTAATGTACCTATTACACTATTGTATACTATTCAACACAGTAAGCTTACAAACATAATTATCAATATATTGTTTACAAAACTTGTTTACACAAGCAAACAATCCAAAATAATTTTTTTATTTACTATTGTTCTATAATATATATACATATATATATTGCACTGGACACTTTCATGTAACTGCTATTATATTCAGCTTGTGTTGTGTGTGTGTGTGATTTGTAGTATACATATGTACAAAACTAAAGCAGAGGAGTTCTATAAAGGTTAGTGCCAGCACAGGGCCATTACATTAATTTCTAAGCAATGACCTCTGTCAATTAAAAAGGATGGGAAACAGCTGCTGTTGACATTGTTAATGGAGAATAGTTTCAAGAGATACGTAGTGTAATGAGGATGAACATAAAAAATTGTACATAGCAGTTCTTAAGAAAAGTGTGAACTCCTGACAGGACACCCCCCCCCCCCAGGCCAACTGTTTTTCTTCTCCAAGGTATGTAAAGTTGTATGTACACCAGATCTAATTCAATTAGCCTCACAAACTCGTTTTCTCTTTATAACACCTCTGGACTTTTCATAGCGAGAATGCACGACCACTCCCTACCCAATTCTCCTCTCTCGAAGTCCATTGTAATGATATATTTTATTCATTCTAGAGTATAAATCAGGTTTTCTATGTTATTTATATTGTTTATTTGTCATATTAGATGATTGTGGACAGATAATAAGCCGTAGCGTTCATATAGGGTTATTTTGCCATGCCTCATGAGAGCAGAAATCTAGCTGGAATGAATTAATTGCATTTCAGTTAATTTAAATGAGGAAAATTGACCCAGCATATGCGAATAAATCAGGATACGAACAAGTCTACGGAATGGATTAAATTGTAACCGAGGTTCCACTGTAAGTACATTTATAATTTACCTTAAAAATATTTGTAGTCTTAATGTAGGGTGTGAGGTGAGTTTTATTTATAGGAAGTCAGGACTTGGGAAGTATGGTATCCAGCAAGGGCAGCCTCCACACCCCACCACATGTAATGTAAAAACAGCTGCGTACGAGGCTGGTTTCATTACTTTAATTGTGTACATGTTGTCTCACATTGATACTGTAGAATAAAATAAAGAGACACACTCCCATTCTTATTTAACGCTATTTTTAGAAGAAATGAGTGCTCTGAGTGAAGGCATTCGAAAGGAATAATTTTCTAGTTAACCCTGTATTATTACAGTGGTCCCTCAATTATCGTCATTTAAATCCGTTCCTGGAGTGGGACTATTATCGAAATAGACGATTTTCGAATCAATTTTCCCCATAAGAATCTAATGTATAAATCCAAAAATTAATTTGTTCCAGACACCCAGAAGTATCAAAACAACATTTTTTTTTTTACCAAAAAGATAGATTTACATGCACAAAGAAGAACATTTCCACATGAACAGTTACCTTTATTGAAGGCTGTTGTTGATGAATGGAAGACAGGGAGGAGATGAGAGGGAAAGAGAGGTTATTGTTTGGAAGGGGATCCCCTCCATAAGGACTAGGTCACTTCAGGGGTCACTTCCTAGCATAAATATATGATTTACATGCAGAAAAAAAGCAAATAAATGTAAAGCCACTAATAAAATTGTTATATTGACTTTGGAATAGGGGTGTTGATGAGTGGAACGGTCTGCCTAGTAGGGTGATCGATGCTAAAACATTGGGTAGTATGAAATTTAGGTTGAATAAATACATGAGCGAGAGGGTAGCTTGGATTTTGAGTCAGACTTGCACCTGGAGCTTATTGCTTGGGTAGCATCTTGCTTGTTACTGGGTTAGGATTTGTGAAGGACCTGCCTAGTATGGGCCAGCAGGCCTGTTGCAGTGTTTCTACTTTCTTAAGTTCTTATTTAACATCAACTTACGTAGGGTGATCGGGGGCTAGGACCTGGGTAGCTTTAGAAGAGATTGGACATATATAGGAGTGGGAGGAGCGAGTTTTGATTTGTGTCATTGGGTATGGGATGGTAAATTCTTGGGTTAGCTTTGGGTAGAGGTCATTTTGATAAGGACCTGCCTTGTATGGAGCCAGTAGACCTTGCCAGTGTTCTTCCAATGTTATGTTCTTAGTGTTACCCCCCCCCCCCCCCAAACTGGAGAAGGATTGTAAGGACCTGCCTAGTATGGGCCAACGGACTACTGCAGTGTTCTCCTTTTCATTTCTTATTGGAGATTGTTTGTGTGAGGGGGGATGGCATGTTTATTGTTGAGAATATGACACAGATATCAAACTTCGGATTAGTTATCTATCACAATTAAAATAATTTGAACATAATAAACAATATTAATAACATAGAAACATGGAAATATATTCTAGAATGAATAAAATAAAATCATTATGTATGTCACGAGAGGTGTTGTGTTGTGTTGTTGGGTGGTATATAAGGGCCATGAGAGTACTGCCGTCATAATGGTGGTGAAGCAGCAGCTGAGGAGGCGGTGTTTTCTGTAGCCTATATAACTACAACAACATTGGAGGAGGTTGTTAGAATTGCTGAATCACTAAAGAAGGAACCACTCTACAACCATCACTACCACTCTTCTCCACTATTACAACTGTTACCACCATCACATACTACCTTCTACCCCCATCACTCCACCATCTAAACCATATCACAAATGCTTCCCCTCTACCACACCACCTTTGCAATTGTTCTACAAACTTTTTCATTAGTATGTCGTGTTTCTCACATTCTTTTCCAAAGGGCTGGCACTAGAAGCTATTCTTTGGAGCCATGGTGCGTATTTAGCACTTGCAAGCACTAAAATCAATGGAATATTATGAAATATTCGTAGGAGCAAGTGAGGGACCGTTCGCTCATGAGTAAACAATGGCACACTGGCTGGGAAGGCAGGCCAGGCGGCTCAGAGTGTGAGTACGCGCCGGAAGAAGGACGATTAGTGAGTTAATGGACCATTTGGCCAAGCCAATCGTTAGACGAAAATAACGGACTATTTACAAAATGGACGAATTTCAGGCCGGACGATATTGAGGGGACCATGTGTTAGTGACACACATTTTCTCTGATATTGGACTACAAGTCTCTGGCTACCACATTTATATTTATGTTATTTATTACAAAGTTGGGTTTATTTATCACGTTTTTATTGTTACATAGTGTGTTGATTGCATAATATTGAAAAAATATCATAGAGGATTATAGGAAAAGTCTCTATTACCCTTTGACTGTTCATCGGTCACTTTATATATACGTGGTCCCTCATTTTTCGTAATTAATCCATTCCTGGAGGAGCTACTATAAACGAAATTTACGATTTGCGAATCTTTTCCCCCATAAGAAAATAAGTAAATACAATTAATCCGTTTCCTGACACCCAGAATTATTAAAAGGTAAAAAATTTTTTTTACATGGAAATATACATGTAGTACATAACAATACAATTGGGAAATGATGAATGGAAACATTAACAGCATAACACTTACCTTTATAGGAGATTTCTTCTAAGTGTATGGGAGGATGGAGCGGAGGAGAGAGAGTGGATTGTCTTATAGTTTGGAAGGGGAATCCCCTTCAGACAACACCTCAGGTACCAATTGCTTTTCTGGGGGTTGCTTGTCTTCTCTGTTTCTTAATGCCACTAGGAACACCTTGAGAGTCACTGAGTCCTGTCTCGCAAAATAACTGTGGTGAGAGAGCTCACTGTTTCTGGCGTCTTTTCTTTAAAACATTCCCTAAAATGGCCCAAGACTTGTCACCTGTACATGTTGCCAAACATGGCTTGCAACATCCTTGTTAGGGTTGATGTTTCTCCATAAGCTTTCCATCTTAGCCACATAGTAAAAATCTCTTTAATTTCTGAAGAAGAGCAATCTTTTCTTCCATCTCTTTTCCTCTGCAGCAAGATTCTGGCTGCGATGTGTTGCTCTTCCTGCTGAAGCTCTTGCAGCTCCTCAGTGGGTGAGCTCCTTCATTGTGGTCTTCCACCAATTCTTCCACATCCTCCAAACTCACATCCAACCCCATGGAAACTCACCAGTGCCACAGTTGATTTTACAACAGACATTAGACTCATCAGGGTCAGTCCCAACCTTCAAAATCCCTTTTGTCGACAACAATTGGCCACAATTTTTCAGGCAGAGTTCAAAGTCCTGGTAGTCACTCCTCCCAAGCCACTACCTAATAGCGTTATGCAAATGAGGATGCTGAGTGTTCTTTCCAAAATTTCCCTTAGGGCCAAGTGAGTGTCTGTGGTCTCAGTCAAGCACCTGTGACACATGGCTTTTGTGTAGAGTTTTTAAAGTTTGCAATGACCCTGCTAGGTCATGGGGCTGGAGGAGAGGAGTGGGTATTCGGGGGCAGAACTTTACTGGTGATGAACCCAAAACTTCCTCGAAAATTTAGGTCATCCAAGTTTGGAGGATGAGCAGGTGCAATGTCAATTACTAGCAGGCAATTGAGACTCCAATTCTTTTCCAGGAGATCTCCTTCACACTATGGCATAACTCTTCATAGAACCACTCGACGAAAATTTCCCTCGTGACCCATGCCTTAATATTAGATTCAGACACACACAATTTACTCTTCATAACATTGTTTTTCAGAAAAACACACTGGGATTTTCAGAATGTACACTAGTAATGGCTTCACTTTGAAATCCCCTCTAGCATTAGCACAGACATTAGCGTCAGTGTCTTTCATAGGCTTGAGTCCTGGCATTACCTTTCCTTCTTGTGTAATGAAGGTTCCTCTTTGTGTAATGCCAGGTCCTCTTCCAAAGAGGCCTGTTTCGTCACAATTGAACACTTGTTCAGGTTTCGTCCTTCAGCCTTAATGTACTCCCTGGAATTCATGCACATATTTTTCAGCGCTTGTGGTCCGAACTGGCAGCACTCACCATGCCTTACCACACTGTATAGCCAGCTCGGTTCTTAAATCTCTCAAACAGCCTTTGCTGGCCTTATATTCACTCACATCACACTAGTTGCAGGCAAATTTCTTTACAAATCGTCATGCAAAACTGCTAGCCTTTTCACAAATAATCGAAGGTCATAGTGTTCTCCTGCCTAATTGTTTCCTCATTATCCCACAAATAAATCACTTCTCAACCTCTTCGAGTATGGTGATCTCATTTTTGTCAGCATAGTACCCCCTTTGCAACAACAGTGTCCTTGGATTTCCTTTTTCTTGGCCACTATGGAACATAAGGTTGTGTAGGGTTTCTTATATTCCTGGCCAGTTCGGCCACACTTGCTCCCCCCCCACTCCACTCTTCCATATTTTGCAATGATGGTTTTCTTAAATTCAGTCGTATTTCTCACCTTCTTTACCACAGGCTTGGCACAAGGAGCTTTCTTTGGAGCCATGGTAGCTTATTTAGTACTTGCAAGCACTAAAATAAATGGAATACAGTGGACCCCCGGTTAACGATTTTTTTTCATTCCAGAAGTATGTTCAGGTGCCAGTACTGACCGAATTTGTTCCCATGAGGAATATTGAGAAGTAGATTAGTCCATTTCAGACCCCCAAACATACACGTACAAACGCACTTACATAAATACACTTACATAATTGGTCGCATTGGGAGATGATCGTTATGCGGGGGTCCACTGTATTATGAAATATTTCGCTGGAGCACGTGAGGGAACCTTCGCTCACCGGTAAACAATGCCAGACTGCCTACCGCCACGGCTCACGCCGTGGGTACGCGTCCCGGACGAACTACGACTCGCGAGTCAACTTATGAAAAGCGAGTCCATCTTTATACGAAAATACCCCTATGATTGGCGAAATTTACGATTGCCGAGAACTACGAAAAGCAAGGGACCACTGTACGTCTTACGAGCCACAGTGTCTGACATATATACGTATACTCAAAATTTCTAGTGGCTTCAAATCAAGCAGGAGAAAGCTGGTAGGCCCACACATGAGAGAATGGGTCTGTGTGGTCAGTGTGCACCATATAAAAAAAATCCTGCAACACGCAGTGCATAATGAGAAAAAAAACTCCGACCGTTTTTTTGGATTAAAATGCCGACTTTGTGATGTATTTTCGTATAGTATTTATGGTTGTATTCTCAGTTTCTTGGTCTCATTTGATAGAATGGAAAATATATTATTGAAATAGAGGTGATTTTGATTGGTTTTACTATGAAAAGAAACTTGAAATGGAGCTCAAAGTAGAGAAATGTTGATTTTTGCCCGATGTGCAAAAGTAACAATGATGTCATTTTCCAATAAATGTCCAAGTAGCCATTCTAATATCCAGTCATGAATGTGGTCTGAACATTATTTATTACAGTATTTTATACAGTAAAATCTTCTATTAATTTTTTGTTTTGTTGTTTTTAATAAAAATTCAATAGAGAGGGCAAGAATAATATCAGAGGGGCCTGTAGACATGACTGATGAACAAAGAAAATGTTATTTTAGAGCCAGGAATGTCTGCATTGTTCATTCTGGACCCTATTTTGAAATTGGCATATTTTTTTAATTTGCGTGAAATTGTCCAAATTGAAAATTTCTGACCACGTTATTGGGTAGTTGAAATCGGTAAATGGGCAGTTTCTTGTACTCGATCGATAGAAAAAAATGGAGTTCTAAAGAAATAGCTATGAGTTTGGTAGACTGGATCAATGGAATTAGCCGAAAATAGGGGTCAAAGTAGGCGAAATTACTCATTCGTAAATATCGCCGAGGCTGCTAATTTTGCGAGAGTGTAATTTCGTAAGTTTTCCATTAAATTTCGTTTTTTTTAGTGTCATTGCCATCGGGAAAAGATTCTCTATCATTTCATAAGATTTTTTTTTTTTTTTTTTTTTTTCTCAAAAAATTTTTGACACCAGGAAACACCTCAGGATTTGGGTTTCGACAGTCAAGGGGTTAACATAATATATGATATTTAATTCTTCCAAGAGATTACATATTATTATTAATATTGCATCAAGTGTAGAGAGAGACTTAGTGATTTTAGTATACTGTGGGTGTATGTGTCGTGTTTATATGTTACTTAGCATGTTTATTTTATAATTTTGAAAAAATATCGTTGCTGGATTAATGGAAATGTCTATACATCTTAACATAATATATGGTATTTTAAACACCTTTCAGCGGTCTGTCCGTAGGTCTACGCTTCACGTTGAGTGTCCAAACGTCGCAAACCCCCCCCCCCAAATTCTAGCGCCGTCAAATTAGCCGCAAAAACGCTCATAGGCCTAACATGTGAGAGACCAGGTCTGCGTGGTGGGGGTGTGGTTGTGACATTAAAACAATGAAATCTAGGGCACCCGCATAGCATTGTGGAAACGCCGGCTCAGTTACCCTTGTTCACCATGCCTCGTCGCAAGGTAGCTCTCACTCCAAGGAAAATTGGGGCTCTCCTGTTCCTATCTGATAGTTCTGACAGTGATGGAAGTGGAAATGAAGACGAATTCTTTGGCTTTGATCAGTTAGTGACCGAAAAGAATGACCAGGATATCGATAATAGTACAGAAAACCCTGACTATCCTCAACCTTCTACCTCTGGTGTGGGCACTCGTCAGTCACGGTCGGTTGTACCTCAATGAAAGAGAAAACTATTATTTTCCTGTGGCCATGCATCTGACTTCAGTAATGATGATAATGATGTGGATTGTGATTTTATTGCTCTTGACGATCATTCGAGTAGTGATAGTGAGTAATCATATTTACAGTGATGCATCTGTATGTACGCCACCGCATGCGCTCGGGTAGTGTACCCTATGCCGTGCCCAGGGGACGGAGTACATCCCGGAGTACATCCCGTGGCGCTACACCAGGTTATAGATAGTGATAGTGAGGATGATGTGGATACACTTTGTCATGGATAGACCACAGGCATCACTAGATGGTGGTAGTGGTGATGTCAGCGAATGGCCATGCGTGACTCACTGCCCAGGGCTGGGACCACGCTGCTGATCCGCAGCACTAGGACAAAGCGGAGCGTCAGCCACCAGCCCACCACAAACCACAACTACCCGCACAACCAGCCTATGATGTCCAGTCATCCACCAGCAAACCATATCTGGCTTTGGGCAAGCAAAATCCCAATTTGTTCCAAGCCCCCTGCTTTTGATGACTCTGAAAGTGGAATTCTACCAACTTGTCCCCTTGGAAACACTGCAAAGAAACTGGAATTCTTTGATGAATTATTCTTTGACCAGCCATTGATGGAACTATTTTCATGGAAAGTAATAAGTATTTTGGAGTAAACAACATGGCAATACGATCATATCACACCTGTCTAGACTACCACCGGTGGAAAGAGATGACTGTTGCAGAAATGTATTTGTTTTTGCACACAATAAAGTTATGTTTCATGTCTATAAGCATAATATAAAAGCCTATTGGTGCACAGATCGGCTAATTTCTACCCCGGTCTTCAGTGAAATCATCCAGTGAATAGGTTTATCTTACTGTTACGTATGTTGCACTTCTCTGACAAAACCAGGCCTGACAGAAGTGACAGGGTTATAAAGATTAGAAATGATTTTTATGTATCTCAAAAACAAAATGTTCAGATATAGAGTGGTCCTCAATAATACGTTCAGTTAATCCGTTCCTGGAAGTGGGGACTATTATCGAAATGGACGATTTACGAATCAATTTTCCCCATAAGAAATAATGTAAATTCAATTAATCCGTTCCTGACACCCAGAAGTATTAAAACAAAAAATTTTTACATGAAATATAAGATGTAGTACATAAACAATACTGTGGCACATGTTGAAATTAAACATTAACAGGAATAACACTTACCTTTATTGGAGAATCTTCTTTAGTGTATGGGAAGACTGAGAAGGAGGGACTGATTGGATGAATTACTGTTTGGAAGGGGAATCCCCTTCATCAACACCTTGTTGTGGACCAATTGCTTTTCTGGGGTTCTTCTCTTCTTGTTTCTTATGCCACTAGGACCACCTTGAGAGTCACTGGAGTCCTGTCTTGAAAAAAACTGTCCAGAGGAGCTCTGTGCTTCTGGCGTCTCTTTTAAACCCTCCCAACCCTGGGCCAGGACTCTGTCACTGTACAAGTTGCCGATATGGTTGCAACATCCTTCTTGGGTGATGTTTCTCCATATCTTTCCATCCTACCCACATTTCAAAAATCTCCTTAATTTCTGAAGAAGGCACCTTCCTCCATCTCTCTTCCTCCTCCTCTGCAGCAAGGATTCAGAGCTGCAATCTGCTGCTGTTGTTCCTGCATGAAGGCTCTGCCACCTCCTCAGTGGTTAGCGCTTTGTTAGTGATCTCCACCAACTCTTTCCCACATCCTCCAAACTACATCCAACCCCATGGAAGCCCCCAGTGCCACAATGGATTTAAAACACTGACATAGGCTCATCAGAGTCAGCCCCAAACCTTCAAATTCCTCTCTGTGGAACACAATCTGGGGCCACAATTTTCCCAAGCCGAGTTCAAAGTCTTGATAGTTCACTCCCTCCCAAGCCTTACATATAAGGGTCTTACACAATGGAGTAATACTGAACTGTCTTTCCAAAAATCTCGTTAGGGTCAAGTGAGTGTCTGAGGTCACATTCAAGCTCCTTTTCAAAACATTTGCTTTGGTGTAGAGTTATTAAAGTTTGTAATGACCTGCTGGTCCATGGGTTGGAGGAAATGGAGTGGTAATTCGGGGCAAGAATCAAGAATTTTACTTGTGATGAACCCAAACTCCTTCAGAATTAGGTCATCCAAGTTTGGAGGCTGAGCAGGTGCATTGTCCATTACTAGGAGGCACTTGAGATCCAATGTCTTTTCCAGGAGAGTAATTTCTTCACACTAGGGCCAAACCCTTCGTTGAACCACTCTACAAAAATTTCCCTCGTGACCCATGCCTTATTATTAGATTTCCAATAACAACACAATTTACTCTTCATAACATTGTTTTTCCTGATCACTCTGGGATTTTCAGAATGGTACACTAGTAATTGCTTCACTTTGAATCCCCATAGCATTAGCACAGAACATTAGCGTCAGCCTGTATTTCATAGGCTTGTGTCTGGATTGCCTTTTCCTCTTGTGTAATGAAGGTCCTTCTTTGCATTTTCTTCCAAAAGAGGCCTGTTTCGTCACAGTTGAACATTGTTCAGGTTTCAGTCCTTCACTGTTTATGTACTCTGGAATTCATGCACATATTTTTCAGCTGCCTTGTGGTCCGGAACTGGCAGCCTCACCATGCCTTACCACACTGTGTATGCCAGTACGCTTCTTAAATCTCTCAAACCAGCCTTTGCTAGCCTTAAATTCATCACCTCATCACTAGTTGCAGGCAATTTCTTTACCAAAATCGTCATTGCAATGCCTAGCCTTTTCCACAAATAAGCGACGTCAAAAGACTGTCCCTGCTAATTGTTCTCATTTATCCACACCAATAATAACTTCTCAACATCTTCGAGTACTGGTGATTCATTTTTGTCAGCATATTTACCCCTTTGCAACAACAGCGTCCTTGATTTCCTTTTTCTTGGCTATGATGGAAGATATATGTTGTACGGGATTTTTATACCATCCTGCAGTTCGACACACGTACGCCACTATCATATTGTTCAATGATGTTTTTCTTAAATTCAATTGCATTTCTCCCCTTCTTTACCAAAGGCTTGGCACTAGGAGCTTTCTTTTGGAGCCATGGTAGCTTATTTAAGCACTTAAATAAACTTGCAAGCACTAAAATACTGAAAATATTATGAAATTTTTCATTGTGAGCAACGTGAGGGGACAGCTCTGCCTCCACTTGTTAACAATGGCACATGGCTGGGATGGAAGGCTGAGGCGGCCCGGCATACGCGTCTGGGACGAAGGATATTAGCAAGTTACCGGACATTTCGAGCCAATATTTTGACGAAAAACAGGACTATTTCCGAAATGGTCGACTTTCAGGCCCGGACGCTTATTGAGGGCCCACTGTACTTTTATCCAATCAAGAATCTTGTAATTGGACATGTCATTGATTTTGTTCCAAGGTAGGCTGTCATTCAAGCAGTAATATACCGAGCAGAGGAAACGCTTTGGTATAAACTGTTTGTACTCTGTGACTTGTGGACAGTGGGCCTGGTATTGGATATTGTTGTATACACGGAAGTAGAAACATTGAATGATACCAAGATGGTATTGGGTATCTCAGGTGACGTTAGTGAGAAAGCATGATGGCACCTTATCTTGGTTAGGGGCATACATTATATGCCGATAACTGGTACACAAGCCCATTCCTCAGTGATTTCTGCGACAACGTGAACAATGACAGATGTGTGTGGCCACAGTGCGTTCTAATCGTAAACATATGCCCAGGCTCAATGCAGGTGCTCGTGGTGATGACTTGTCATAATATGATATTTATGGTGTATTCTCGTTTTCTTGTTCTCATTTGATAAAATTGAAGATATATATAGAAATTGAGATGATTTTGAATGGTTTTTGTTTAGACTAAAAGTACCTAGTATTGAGCTCGAGTAGCGGAAATGTTAGATTTTTGCCGATGTTCAAGAGTAAGCAAATTCACGCATGCATCAGTAATGTCATCTAGTTAGTTTAATATTTGTCACAAATGTGCTGATATTATTTATACCATTTTTGACAATAATGCAGAGTCAGCATAACTGTAAATCCTTCTTTTTTTTGTGTAATAAAAATTCAAAATGAAAAGCAGATTATATAAGAGGGCCTGGAGACATGATAATGAACAGAGGGGGAAAATGTTATTTTTAGTGTTAGAAATGTTTGCATTGGTTTATTCTGGTCATATTTAAAAAATTGGCCTTACTTGAATCGTGTATGAAATTGGCCAAATTTACCAATTTCTATCACTTTTATTGGGCAGTTGAAATCAGTAAATGAGTGTGGTTTTCTTTGTTCTCAGTCGATAGAACAAAATGAGTTCTAGCGAAAGGCTAATGTGCTTGGTCGGACCTGAAACAATAGAATTTGGCCTAAAATAGGGCTCTGAAAGTGGGCAAAAAAGCGCGATGTATAAATATCGCAAGATTGCTAACTTCACGAGAGCGTAATCTGTAAAGTTTTCCATCAGATTTCGTACTTTTGGTGTCTTATCACCGAGAAAAGATTCTCTAACATTTATTAGAATTCATTTCATAAGAATTTTTTTTTTGTTGTTGTTTTGTTGTTGACACTGAGAGTAAGTTTTGAGCAGTGGGTCTTGACAGTGAAAGGGTTAACATATTACAGGGTGACCATCACTAATCTAGCACCATCAGGGCCTGTAGAGTGCCAGATTAGGATTGTTCTGGATTACGGAGTGAGCTAGGCTTGGATTTACGCATCAGCGATTTCACCCACTTTATGCCTATTGTTGGCCCATTCCTTTTTCTAGTCTACCAAACTTATAAGCTATTTCACTAGTACAGTAGGCCATTATATAACAAGGCATTTATTTGCCTATGTTGTAGTTATTTGCCACTATGAAAATAATTGCGACCAATTTTATACAACCTTTGTAAAATTGAACACGGTTCCATTAATAATAATAATAACGAAGGCTTCTGACACGCACTGTTTATCTCGCCGTGGAAGCATTACTCCGTTTTTCTTCATTTTTTGTAGTTATTTTGGCCAATTTCTTTTCTAAACCATTGGGTCCTAAGAAAGTAAGTGCAAAAGGACAGTGCTGAGAAGAAAAAGAGGAAAAAAGAGGATTGATGTCCATGGAATTAACCATGAAATCATAGATAAAGCACAAGCAGGTGTGTGGGTTGTGGCGTGAGGGGAAAAACTCGTTTGTAACTTGAATTTTGTATACGATCTCCCAAAAAAATCGACCGAGTGACGGCTTGTATCTCAAAAAACTTGTATGTTGGGGCACTTTTAAGTTGATAACACGGTTCCACTGTATTAGAGAAAAAAAAAATTTTTTTTACCACGTGAAATATTAATTTTAATACACACAAACTGAAGAAGACATGCACAGTTACATGACAGTTACCTTTATTGAAGATCTGGTGATGATTGATGGGATGGGAGGAGGGGAGAGTGTGGATGGTCTTAGTGTTTAGAAGGGGAATCCCCTTCCATTAGGACTTGAGGTGTCAAGTCCTTTTCCGGGGTTACTTCCCTTCTTCTTTTAATGCCACTAGGACCAGCTTGAGAGTCACTGGACCTCTGTCGCACAATATATCTGTCCATAGAGGCCTGTACCTCTCGTTCCTTTATGACTTTCCTAAAGTGGTTCACAACATTGTTGGTGTAATAGTCACCAGCACGGCTTGCAATAGCTGTGTCAGGGTGATTTTCGTCAAAAAAGGTTTGCACTTCAAGCCACATTGCACACATTTCCTTAATCTTTGAAGTAGGCAACTTCTTCAATTTCTCTCTCCCCTCCTCCGAAGCAGTTTCCTCAGGTGTGGCCTCTTGCTGTTAAAGATGATCTAGCAGCTCATCAGTGGTAAGTTTGTCATTGCCCTCCTCCACCAACTCTTCCACATCCTCCCCACTAACCTCACCAATATGAGCACTAGTTCCAGGCATTTTTTCCTGTTCACCTGGGTGTTAGTCAACTGTTGTGGGTCGCATCCTGAAGGGGTTAATGCGCCCAAGACATTATATGGTGTCAAGAGTAGAGAGACTCTTAGTCATTTTAACCCTTTCAGGGTCCAAGGCCCAAATCTGGAGTCATGCACCAGTGTCCAAGAATTTTCAAAAAAAAAATTTGTTATTTTTTCTTATGAAATCGTAGAGAATCTTTTTGTGAAGGTAATAAAACAAAAAGTACGAAATTTGGTGGAAAATTGACGAAATTATGCTCTCGCGAATTTTGATGTGTCAGCGACATTTACGAATCGGCGATTTTGCCGACTTTGACTCCCATTTTAGGCCAATTACATTATTCCAATCAACAAAATTCTTAGCTATTTCACTAGTATTACTTCTATTCTATCGATTGAGCACAAGAAATCGCCAAGTCAACTGTTTCAACTACAAAATAAAGTGATCGGAAATTGTTAATTTGGCCAATTTAACACAAAGTTCAAAATATTCCAATTTCAAAATAGGGTCCAGAATAAACAATGTAGGCATTCCTGGCACTAAACTAACGTTTCCTCTGTTCATTAGTTATGTTTTGAGGCTTTACAAATAAATTCCATTTTGATTTTTTATTCACATAATGAATTTTTATTCACACCAAAAATAGAGATTTACTGTTATGCAATACTGTAATAATTGTATAAATATCATCACCATATTTGTGAATGTATATTAGACCCACCAGCTGACGTGTATTAGACGTGTGAGGTCGTTTGTTTACTCTTGAATATTGGCAAAAATTTAACATTTCCGCTACTTTGAGCTCAGTTTCAAGCCATTTCCAGTGCTAAACCAATCAAAATCATCTCTATTTCTGTAATATGTCTTCGATTCTATCAAATGAGACCAAGAAATTGCAAATACAACTATAAAAAACATACGAAAAAACACTGCAAAGTTGCTGTTTTAATCGAAAAATCATGATTTAAGTTTTTTTCTCTCATTATACACAGTGTGCTGCAGGATCTGTTTTATGTGGTGCACACATACCACATAGATGTATTCTCTCATATCTAGGCCCAAATGTACCACTCACAGTTTATCAGAGTGAGCTGAGCTCATGGCGTAGATCTACGGTTTGGACCCTGAACGTAAAGCCGTAGATCTACGGGACGGACCCTGAAAGGGTTAATGTGTACCTGCACACCAGCACAGTGTTTAAGTATATATAGGTACAGGTACACATAAGTATAATTATCAGAGTACAGTAGACCGTCATTTAGCACAGTAGTTATGTTCCTAAAAAAGCCGTGTTAGGTTTAAAAACGTGTCCCCGATTTAAATGAAGAAAATTATTGAAAAAAAAGGGTTATTTCCCGGGGGCCCCTCAAAAAGCCAAAAAATTTTTTTAAGACCCCTTTTTCCTCTTTTCAAAAAATAAAAGTTGGGAAAATGTAATTGTAGTTCATTTTGTGATGATTATGTTTTTTTTAATACTTTTAAAACTACAAAAGCAACAGAAATTTTTTTGTATTTCTTTCCCTTTAAAAAAGTGGGGTAGTGTTTTGGTGATTGTGAAAAGAGTGGGGGAGTTTGCTGTGGCCCTACGGCTGGGGGGATGGTAGAGGTTTTGGTACTTGGAAAATTGATGGTTGTACTGGAGTGTCTAACTTTTAAAAATCATTCAGTCTTTTTTGGCAAGTCAAATCAGTAAGTCATTTAAAGTCATTTAGAAAATTAGTTTAAGTCATTCACAATTTCGTCAAATCAAGTCACTCAGTGAGTCAAAATCCGAAAACACCCCAGAAAGTTAGTCAAGTCTTCAGTAAAGGGCAGTCAAATCCTTTTAGAAAAATTTAAATCAAGTCATTCAATAAATTTCGTCAACCGAGTCACTCAGAAAAATCAAATCAAGTCCTTCAATTTATCAGTAAGCAGGGCTTCAAAGTCAAACAAACTCATGTTTACCTCTTTTTCTGTGTAAAAAAGTAACCCCTTCATTACAGCAAAGGTTATCTCTTGTTTAAAATCTTTGTTTCTTTTTTAATTCTAAGACTTAAATGATTATACCTTGTCTTGCCACTTTCAGCAACACTGGTATGGCTACTGGGTGTCATGATTGCTTGGCAGGTACAAGATATAGTAATTAAAATATCATAACACAATTCACAAACACTGCTAGCTTGTAGTAGAGAAAGACTGACACACATGAATATGAATGCTGGGATGGTGGGGTGGTGTTGGGGAGTGGCAAGGGATAGCCCCCCAGCTGCTCCACAACAGGGTGGCTGCTTGAGCAATAGAGAATATTTTTTCCTTCCCACAAACTGAACCATGTTAAATTAATTTTACGACGTGTTACATAAAATTGTGCCGCAATTCTTCAACTGTGCAATACCCGAATCTTGCCAAATAAACGCGTGCTAAATGACGGTCTTCTGTATATATAAAATACACAATAACTTGAAAACACATGAAATTTTGGGAAATATCCAGAAATTGTAGAGAGGTGTGCTCACGGAGAATGTAAACAAACCAGTTGGGGCATGCCATATTTGAAAGACCACTCGCTGTATAGAAAATTTTAGTCATAATTTGAAATCATTGTATTAGTGTAAAGCAGGGCCTTACTGTATAAGAAAGGCCTGGGGTGTGACTGATTAACAAAGGGAATGTTGTTTTAGTGCCTGGAATGTCTACATTGTTTATTGTGGACTCTATTTTTAAATTGGTATTTTCTGATTTTGTGTGAAATTGGTCAAATTACTGGATTCTGATCACTTTGTAGAGTAGTAGGATTCAGCACAGTTTCTTGTGATGAATCAATAGAATGGAAGGCATACTAGCAAAGTTACTAAGATTTTAGTTGTCTGGAACAATGGAATTGGCCTAAAATAGGACTCAAAGTGGGTGAAATTGCCATTGCGTAAATTGTGGCGAGACTGCTAACTTTGTATGTGTAATTCCATGAGTTTTACATCAGATTTTGTACTTTTGGTGTCATTACTTTTGGAAAGAGATTCTTTGCCATTTCAGAAGATTTTTTTTTTTTTTTTTTTTGAACATTGTGAGGAAGTTTAACCCTTTGACTGTTTTCGACGTATAAATACGTCTTATGAGCCAATGTTTCTGACGTATATACATATACTCAATAATTCTAGCGGCTTCAAATCAAGCGGGAGAAAGCTGGTAGGCCCACATGTGAGAGAATGGGTCTGTGTGGTCAGTGTGCACCACATAAAAAAAATTCTGCAGCACACATTGCGTAATGAGAAAAAAAAAACTCTGATCGTTTTTTTGGAATAAAACGCCGACTTTGAGGTGTATTTTCGTATAGTATTTATCGTTGTATTCGCGTTTTCATGGTCTTAGGTGATAAAATGGAAAACATATTACAGAAATAGAGATGATTTTCATTACTTTGACGATGAAAACGACCTTGAAACTGAGCTCAAATTAGCGGAAATGTTCGATTTTTACCAATGTTCAGGAGTAAACAAATCACACCACACGTCCAATACACGTCAACTGGGGAGTTTAATATTCTTTCACTAGGCACATGATTTATTTATACCATTTTACAATAATGCAGTAGTCTGCATAACAGTAATTTTGTATTTTTTGTATGAATAAAAAATCAAAATAGAAAGCGATAATAATAATAAGAGGGGCCTAGAGATGTGACTAATGAACAAAAGGATATGCTATTTTAGTCCCAAGAATGTCTACCTTTTTTAAATTCTGAACCCTTTTTTGGAAATTGGCATCTTTTTTAATCCTTTCAGGGTCCAAGGCCAAAATCTGAAGTGCCCAAAGAAATTTTGAAAAAAAAAAATTATTTTTTTCTTACAGAATTAAAGAGCATATTTTTGTGAAGGTTTAATAAAACAAAAAAAATTAGATTGTCATTACTTACCGAGATACAGTGCCAAGAATTTTTAAGAAAATGATGTTGGGGTGGCGGCAACATCGACGAATTCCACATACGCGTATTTATTTTTTTGGGTGTTTTGTTGTTTTTTTTTCTTTTCTTTTCCATTTTTTCTTTTCCTACTAACATTTGGGGCCTGAGAGACCAATACTGTATATAATTGATATATATATACTCACTGTATTGAACACAATAAACCGCACTAAAGTTATATCATATTATTTTTTACCACTGTTGTTTATTACAATAACATGCACAAATATTGTATAATACTAATGCTCTATCATATATTTACATATTTACAATCACTGGACATGGTTTTTAGAACTGCTGGAGCTTGTGGAACTCCTTGAAACAAGGCACCATGCACAGAGGCACCTTACTCTCCTCACACATAAACCGAGTGTCTTTGCGTCTTTGTTGCCGTCGTTTTGTTTGTGCACAGACAAAAGCATCTCTTCTGAGCAAATTTCTTTTTAGTTGAAGGAAGCTGTATTATGAATGATCACCTTTCCTCCTCAAACGCTTGGGTATATTGGTGATGAATTCGAGGACCATTTGTATTGCGGTGTTGTTACCTGGTACTTCATTATGAGTTGTCTGACAACAGACAAACAAAATTCACCATAAAGGTGGTCTGTTACCAGTCTTTATTTGGTACATATTATATGCATTCAGCATTGAAATGTCCATGAGATGGAAGAAAAGTTTCATGTACCACTTGTAACTCTTACGAACACAGTCACAAAACCAATCTGCATGTCACACTTGTCAACCAAGCGCATGTTTTGTGTAATAATCAATCACTGACACTGGGTTTTCGAATACGTTCATTAGTCACTCGATCAACTTTGCCACTGTCTTGCATTTTCATTACGGTGAATGGTTGTCAACAATGTGACATCCTCTTTGCATGCCACCAAATGCCATATGTCATTCAGAAACACCTGCCGATCACCACGAACACCTGCGTTTACCTGGACATATGTTTACATTAGAACCACTGGGTTTT
>NW_026507450.1:0-19112 GCF_026875155.1 Cherax quadricarinatus
CCGTTTCATTTTATTCATTCTAGAGTATATATCATGTGCTGTGTTTATTATATTGTTTTTTAAATGTCATATTAGATGAATTGCGATAGATAATTAACCAACAGTGATATTATGTCATATCAAGTACGAACACCTACCATCCGACTTACGACAAGCTTCGTTCGACCAACTGGTTAATTCCAAAATGGACGCAAGTCAAAACCTTGAAAATTGCCGCAACTGGGTAGGTAATGTCAAACTTGTTCCTAAAAAAACCCTACAAACTGTAATGTAATTACAATCATTCTCTTTAACATAATTTATTATTGTTTATTATGATATTTCTGCATTAGCCTCTGTTTTCTCTTACAATAAGAGCACTGGAAGATACTATAGTCCAAAGTTAGACAGAAATGGCAGACACTTCCGCCGCTGCCTCTGCCACCGTAATTGTGCCTATTTTATTCATTCTAGAGTATATATCATGTGTCCTGTGTTTATTAATATTGTTTAATTATGTCATATTAGATGATTGCGATAGATAAATAACCATACAGTTGATATTAGTGTCATATTCAAGTACGTACACCTACCATCCGACTTACGACCAAGCTTCGTTCCGACCAACCGGTCTAAGTCAAAATGGATCGCAAGTCAAAACCTTTGAAAATTGCCGACATACTGGGTAGGGCAATATGTCAAACTTTCCTATATAAACTACCTACATATTACTGTAATGTAATGTACAATCATTTCATTCTTTTTACCATAATTTACTTCACGTTATATTTTTAATTATTTATGTACTGTATATAATGTATACATGGTAGTGAACTGTATTGTAAATTTTACATCACATACAGTATCATATGTTACTGTTATCTTATGTATTGTCGACACAGTGAATGGGGAAGATACCACTGGTAGTGCATCCTGCCAGAATGTAGTATAAACCTATACCCTAAGTAAAGAGAAACAACTCTGGAACATGTGTAATACGTAGCTGGTGGCTATGTAGGTGTATTTTGTCTTGTCCCCAGAGGCAGGAATGGATTAATGGTTTTTCAATTAATTTAAATGAGGTAAATTGATTTGATATACGAGTAAATTGAGTTACGAGCTAGGTTACGGAACGGATTAAACTCGTAAGTCAAGGTTCCACTGTGTTCTGACCAATATGGCACAGGAGTGCCTTGCTGATACTATCATCAGATAGTTAGTGGGAGATGTTGGCTGCAGAGTGAAAAACTTAGTCCATTGAGCACTTTGAAACATTTTGTGTAAGGGGAGTGAGGGTCATGCTAGTCTTTTCTGGGAAAAGTGAGAGGTAATTGAAGCAGTGTCATCTGTTAGTGATCATGATCGTTTAGGTGTGGGACCAGAGGTGGTTCATCCTGAGATCTGTGGACAATCTGAAAATTGTTGCACCATAGAGGGAGAAGCCGGAAGCATGATCAAAGATGTATGGAGGTTGAATGTATCAAAGAAATTAGGTTAAAGCCCGGTACAAGGGGCGGCAATGAAATGTTACCAGCAGAAGGTACTGGGGTGTTAAAATGTCTGATAATGAGGCAGGGTCTGGAAAAGGGTGCCACAGCAGAAAGGGGTCCAGGAGAAGTATCATGGACTTGGGACTCCATGATTAGGTCACTTCTTTCTTCTCTTTCCGAAATAAAGAAAGAAGTAAAAAAAGCGAAATATGCTCACAAAGGGGGGGAGGGGAAACATAAAAGGGTAGATCCTAGAAGGGACTAACCTCCACACCCAAGATTACCCCAGCGTGGCCAGTAGTGCAGCTGCGGCATGGAACCTGTGCCACAAGGCATACCTCCTTCAGCTACCATCTCCTGCAATCTGACAGGTAGCCTCCAGAGACATTCATCACCCAAAAGACATCAGCCACCCACTGGGAGACCAGAGAGGGATTGGGACATTCATTGATGACCCAGATTCCACAGCAAACCACCCCTCACGGAATGGATGGACAATGATACCCATCCCAATCTAGCAGCTAGAATTCCTGAGGGGAAGACCCTCAAAGACCAAAAGTAGGAAAGAGAGGAGACAGAAGGGAAGGATAAAGGAGGAGGGATGGGAGAGGGATAGGAAGGATGAGGTAGGGAAGGGAGGATTGGGGCTTAATTAGGTTTGGTCAGAGAAGATGATGAAAGGGTCCATTTCCTGAGACCAGCATCAAGGAAGCCTCCAGAAAGAGGGCAAATACACGTGAAAGTTGGGGGCGTCAGTGAAGAGAGAAGATAAAGTAGTGATGACGTTGGAGGTAAATCTTGCATGCTCACTGGTAGATAGGACAGGCTAGTAAAATATGGCAAACTGAAATTGGAAGAGTCCAAATGCACTTCAGTCTCCCAGATTTTTTTTATACTGCATACACTGAGCACACAGACCCATTCTCTCACATGTAGGCCTACCAGCTTTCTCCCACCAGATCTGAAGCTGTTAGAATTTTGGCATTGTGTTATGGGACCAACACTGGCTTGCAAGCTGTAATATTACGGGACCAACAGTGAAAGAGTTAAGACAACAGTTTCATCAACAAGACCTCTGGACACAGGAGTACCACCAGGTATGTCATTGGGCCCCCTCCTATTTCCTCATATACATGCAACAATCTTTCAAACTTATGCGCGCAACAACAAAGACCTATTCTCCTTTTCTGCCACATGACGTACTTATCTATCTCCTAGCCCTTATTCTTGCCTCACCTATCACTATTGAAATGAAGAGCTAGTGTAAAAAAATCACCTGGATGAATGCCAATAAACTAACACTTAATATTGACAAAACCTTCTACATTTAATGTTTGGGAGCAGAACAGGTTGATTCCCACACTGAATCATTAATGTAACTTGACAACACGTCTTATTGCCAAACAAATTGAGGGCTAAATTTCTGTTCTGCACCTGGACAGCAACTTTGAAATTCAACACCCATATCCAACATATAAGATAAAAATGTAACCCTAAATATTAATTAATTATTATAATCAAAAGAAGCGCAAAGCCACAAGGGCTGATACATCGCTGGCAGGGTAGGGGAAGGAAGCGAGGGTAATTTGGGATGCAGAAGGGAGGCGGGATGATCTGTAGGTTAACAAAAAACAGCAGGGCAAGGGATAGAATGGGGGATAGAGGGTAGTCAAGGGATATGAAGTAGAAAAGGCTGAAGGTAACAGAAGTTGTTGAAAGTCAGGTGTTGTCAAAAAGTCATGAGAGAGTCCTGAATGAAAGGTGGGTCATCAGCGAGAAGGGAAGTAAAGAAGAGAGAAGCAAACGAAGACGCCAGACGAGGTAAATTCTTTCGTGTGCTCGTTGAAAAAGATGGGCAGTCCAACAAAAGTGGCTGACTGATAATGGAACTTGGCATTCTCAACAGAGAGTAGCAGGGAGCCCTCTCCATGAGAAAAAATATTCCATGATAAGAGGCGAGTATGGCCAATGCAGTTTAATGTTTTCATTCATCAAGTTCCCATTGTATTGTTTATGTACATCACAGTATATTTCACTTAAAAAAAATTATTTTGTTTTAAGCTTCTGGGTGTCAGTGAATGATGTAATTGTATTTACCTTATTTCATTAGGAATATTGATTCGAAAATTAATCTTTTTTCGATAATCGTCGCCATTTCCATGAACAGATTAACGACGAAAATGAGGAACCACTGTATCTGCTAACTTTCGTCAAAATAATACATTAGGGCCCCACTATAGGGCGTTTCCGCTTACGGAGTTCCGCTAATATGGTCATTTTCAAATTATGAACCAAAACTCGCTATATAAAAAACGCTCCCCCACCTTACCTTCTAATATAGGTCAGCCGCGCCCAACCCAGTTTGATTTTACATCTTCCCGTGCCTCAGTAAGCAAAAAATCTCCCAATTAGTCTTGAAACTCCAAAATTTCTAATGTTTTTTAAAAGTTATTCATATATTAGTAGGTGTCCCCTCAACATTCCGAGGGTAAGGGGGATCAAGAGCTCATCAAAGTTTTAAAACCGTGAAGTGTTGGTGCCTCAATATATGTAGGGAAATATAAACAAAACTGCTTAACTTGTAACCAATGAACACATCATAACATACATGAAAATGTCGTAAAATTGTACTTCATACATCACATTTTATTGCTTTAATAACATGTATGTTATTAAATACCGCCACAGACACCACACGTGCCTCCACCACTGTTCCTCCAACCAACTGACGAGTCCCTACTACCTCACCACGACCACCCACAACTGGCAGCCAGCCCTACCCACACCACCCAGTATAGGTGGAGGTGTTTTGTTTTGAACATTATTTGCTAATAAACTACAGTATAAAATAATGTAAACACATTCTTGACTGCATATTGGAAAGGCATTCGTGACAGGTAATGGACGGTGACCATCATGTGTTTACTCTTGAACACAGCAAAGAAACAACAATTCTGCTACATGCTAATAATAACATAGTATAATAATATAATAATAATAATAATAAAATAATAATAATATGAATAATAGATGATAAAATAATAATACTAAAAATAATACAATTAATACGATATAATGAAGAAGGCGAAATTGTACAAAAATACGAGGGAGTGGTGACACAACGCAGTGTTGTACATGTTTATGCTGGATTGGAACATATGTCCTCCCATCACTTCCAAACATTTCACAATAATACAACGGTTTTGAGGCAGTGGTAGAGGCAGTGATAAGAGAGAGTGATAAAGGCAGTGGAAGAGGTCAGTGGTAGAGGCAGTGCTGAGCGGCAGTATATAGGAGTGGTAGGTGCATGATCGAGCAGTAGGGTAAGTCAGTGATAAGAGGCAGTGGTATAGGCAGTGGATATAGGCAGTGATAGAGGCAGTGATAGAGGTAGAAAAGAGTCAGAGATAGAGATGCAGTGTAGAGGCAGTTATATAGGCAGTGGATAGAGGCAGTGATAGAGTGCAGTAGATGCAGTGGAAGAGGCAGTGGGAGAGGCAGTGCGATAGAGGCAGTGATAGAAGAGCAAGTGGTAGAGGCAAGTGATAGAGGCAGTGGTAGAGGCAGTGATAGAGGCATTGATAGAGGCAGAGTAGAGGCAGTGATAGAGGCAGTGGTTAGGCAGTGATAGAGCAGTGATAGAGGTAGTGAAAGAGGCAGTGATATAGGCTAGTGAATAGAGGCTAGAGGTAGAGGCGTGATAGAGTGCAGTGGTAGATGCAGGCTAGAGGCAGTGGTAGAGAGCAGTGTATGAGGCGAGTGGGTCGAAGGCAGTGTAGATGGCAGTGCTAGAGGCAGTGATAAGGGCAGTGGAAAGAGCAGTGAAATAGAGGCAGTGTAGACACACACATGATAGAGGCAGAGCTAGAGCAGTGGTAGAGGCGAGTGATAGAGGCAGTGGTAGAGGCAGTGATAGAGGCAGTGATTGAGGCAGTGATAGAGGCAGTGATAGAGTAGTGATCGAGGTCAGTGGTAGAAGGCAGTGATAGAGGGCAGTGATAGAGGCCGTGAAAGAGGCATGTGATAGATGCAGTGGTAGAGGCAGTGTAGAGGCAGTGGTAGAGGCAGTGTAGAGGCAGTGAATAGAGCGTGGTAGAGGCAGTGATAGAGGGAGTGGAAGAGGCATTGATAGAGGAGCCAGTGATAGAGCAGTTGTAGAGGCAAGTGATAGAGCAGTGGTAAGAGGCAGGAAAGAGGCAGTGATAGAGGCAGTATGATAGATGTAGTGATTGAGGAAGTGATAGAGCAGTGGTATAGTGCATTGCTAGAGGGCAGTGATAGAGTCAGTTGGTAGAGGGCAGGTGAATAGAGCAAGTTGTAAGGCAGTGGTAGAGTCATGTGGATGAGATGTCATTGGTAGAGTGCATGATAGAGGCAGTGATAGAGGCAGGATAGAGGCAGTGATAGAGGCAGTGGTAGAAGGCAGTGGTAGAGGCATTGTAGAGGGCAGTGATAGAGGCATGATAGAGTCAGTGGTAGAGGAGCAGTGTAGAGCAGTGGTAGATGCATGATGAAGATGCAGAGAAAGAGGCAGTGATAGAGCAGTGATAAGCAGTGGTAGACGGCTCGTGATGAGAGGTAGTGCAGAGGCAGTGAAAGAGGCAGTTGGAAAGAGGCAGTTGTAGAGTCATGTAATAGGCAGTGATAGAGGCATGATAGAGGCAGTGGTAGAGGCAGTGATATAGGCAGTGAAAGAGGCCAGTGGTAGAGGCAGTGGTATAGGCAGTGGGAGAGGCAGTGAAATGAGGCAGTGATAGAGGCAAGTGATAGAGGCACAGTGAAAGAGGCATGATAGAGGCAGAGATAGAGGCAGAGATAGAGGCATCGTATAGGCATTGAAAGAGTGCAATGATAGAGGCAGTGATAGATGCAGTGATAGAGGCATGATAGAGGCAGTGAGATTTACAACATATATGTTATAAATAAGAATAATAGTACACTATGAATAACATTTATTATTATTATTAAAATGATATTAATAATAACATGTACTATTATTAATTATATAACATATATGGTTAGTAAATACCCACTGCCACTACCACTGCCTCCTATCATGCCTCTACACTGCCTCTACCATGCCTCTATCACTGCCTCATACTACTGGTCCTCCCCCCCCCCCCCCCCCCCCCGCCCCCCTCTATCACTGCCTTAACCACGGCACTCAATCACTGCCACTAGCACTGCCACTATCACTGCCTCTATCACTGCCTCTAAACCACTGCTGATCTATCACTGCTCTACCACTGCTCTATCACTGCCTCTAACCACAGCCTCAAGCCACTGCTCTACACTGCCTCTACCACTGCCTCAACCACAGCGCTCTATCACTGCCTCCTACACTGCTCTACCACTGCCTCTACCACAGCCTCTATCACAGCCTCTATCACAGCCTCAACCACTGCCTCTAAGTATCACTGCCTCTAAACACTGTCCATCTATTCACTGCCTCTATCACTGCCTCAATCACTGCCTCTACCACTTGCCTCTATCACTGCCTCTACCACTGCCCACTATCACGGCCGTCTATCACTGCCTCTACCACTGCCTCTATCACTGTCCTCTACACTCCCTCTACCACTGTCCTCTACCACTGCCTCTATCCACTGCTCTACCACTGCCTCTATCACAGCTCAATCACACTGCCTCTAGCCACAGCCTCTATCACATGCCTCTACCACTGCCTCTACCACTGCCTCTACCACTGGCCTCAATCACTGCCCCCTCTATCACTGCCTCTACCACTGCCTCTACCACTGCCTTCCCCCCCCCTGATCACTGCCTCTAACCACTGCCTCTACCACTGCCTCTAACACTGCCTCTACCACTGGCCTCTATCACTGACCTCTATCACGGCCCTCTACCACTGCCTATAAACACGGCCTCTAATCACTGCCTCAATCACTGCCTCTACCACTGCCACTATCACAGCCTCTATCACTGCTCTAACACTGCCTCTCCCATCTGCCTCTATCACTGCTCTACCACATGCGTCTATCACTGCCCTCAAACACTGCTCTATCACTGCCTCTATCACTTCCCTACCACGGACACTACCATGGCCCTTACCACTGCTCAAATCACTGCCTCTACCACTTCCTCTACCACTGCCTCTACCAACTGCCTCTATCACTGCCATCTACCACTGCCTCTAACCACTGCCTCTATCACTGCCCACTACCACTGCCTCTACCACTGCTCTACCACTGCCTCAATCACTGCCTCTATCACTGCCTCACCACAGCTCTATCACTGCCTCAACCACTGGCCTCCTATCACTGCCTCTATCACTGCCTCTACAACTCCTCTCCCACTGGCCTCTATCACTGCCTCTATCACTGCCGTCTACCACTGCCTCTACCACGCCTCTACCACAGCCTCTACCACTGCCTCTATCTCTGCCTCACACTGCCTCTACCGCTGCCTCTATCACTGCATCTACCACTGCCTCTATCCACTGCCTCTATCACTGCCTCTTACCACTGCCTCTACCACTGCCGTCTTACCACGCCTCTACCACTGCCTCTATCACTACCTCAAATCACTGTCCTCTATCACCGCCTCTATCACTGCCTCTACCACTGCCTCTACCACTGCACTCTACCACTGCCTCTATCACTGCCTCTATCACTGCCCTCTACCACTGCCTCTACCACTGCCTCTATCACTGCCTTCTATCACTGCCTCAACCACTGCCTCTACCACTCCTCAGCCACTGCCTCTATCACTGCCTCCTAATCCACTGCCTCTATCATTGCTCATCACTGCCTCTACCACTGCGCTCTACCACTCTGCCTCTACCGACTGCCTCTACCCTGCCTCCTATCACTGCCGCTACCACTGCCTCTATCACTGCCTCTATCACTGCCTCAACCACTGCCTCTACCACTGCCTCTAATCACTACTGCCTCTACCACTGCTTCGCTACCACTGCTCTATCACTGGCCTCTACTTACACCCCTCTACTACTGCCTCTACCACTGCCTCTACCACGCCTCTACCACTGCCTCTACCACTGCCTCTACCAATGCCTCTCTCTAATCACTGCCTCTAACCACTGCCTCACCACTGCCTCTATCACTGCCCCCTAACCACTGCCTCTATCACTGCCTCTAACCACTGCCTCTATCAGCTAGCCTCTACCACGCCTCTACTCACTGCCTCTAACCAATGCCTCTAACCACTGGCCTCTAGCACTGCCCTCATCACGCATCTACCACTGCCACTATCACTGCCTCTACCACTGCCCCCTATCACTGCCCTCTACCACTAGCCCTCTACCACTGCCTCTACCACGCCTCTATCACTTGCCACTACCACTGTCTCTATCACTGCCTGCTATCACAGCCTCTACCAACGGCCTCTAAATCACTGCCTCTACCACTGCCTCTAACCACTGCCTCTATCACTGCCTCTATCACTGCCTCAACCACTGCCTCTATCACTGCGTCTACCCACTCAGCCTTACACTGCCTCTACCACAGCCTCTACCACTTGCCGCAACCACTTGCCTCTACACTGCCTCTAACCACTGCCTTCTATCACTGCCTCTATCACTGCCTCTACCACTGCCTCTATCACTACCTCTATCACAACCTCTCCCACTGCCCTACCAAGTGCCTCTACCACTGCTCTACCACTCTCTCCTACACTGCCTCTATCAACTGATGCCTTTACCACATGCCTCATCACTGGCCTCTACCACTACCTCTATCACTTACCTCTATCACTGCCTCTACACTGCTCTATCACTGCCTCTAGTCACTGCTCGAACCACAGCCTCTACCACTGCCTCTATCACTGACCCTCTATCACTACCTCTTTCACTGCCTCTACCACCTGCCTCTATCACTACCTGCTATCACTGGCCATCACCACGGCCTCTATCACTACCTCACACACCTGCCTCTAACCGACTGCCTCAACCACTCAGTCGCACTCAATCCTACAAGCACCAAACCATGAATTATTGTGAATTGTTTGGAAGAGAAGGGAGACTAATTTCACGTTCGAGTCAGCATAAACAAAGTCACACTGACGATGTGTCAACCACACCCTCGTATTTTGTACAAATTTCCTTCTTCAATATATCGTATTATTATTATTATTATTATTATGATTATTTTTATTATTATTATTATTATGATTATTACTAATATTAGTTATTAGCATACAGAAATGTTTGAGATTCTTTGCTGTGTTTCAAGAGTAAAACAGCATGAGATTGTCACCGTCCAATACCTGTCCTAAAAGCCTTTTCCAATATGCATCCATGATGTGTTTACATTCTTTATACTGTAGGTTTTAATACAAATAATGAACAAACCAAAGACTCACCACACTGAGTGGTGGGAGGGCTGGCTGCCAGTTTGAGGGGGTCGTGGGAGGGTAGTAGGGACTCTCAGTGGGGAGGGCTGGCAGCCGTTGTGGGTGGTCGTGGTGGAGGGTAGTAGGGACTCACGCAGGTGGCGGGAAACTTGAATATAATTGGCGGCTGGAATTTGGTGCTTGGGAAGCTTTTTTGATTGGCAGTTGGGAATCGCGAATGAGTGAAGCTCGCGAAAGCTGAAAACGAGATGTTGAGGTAGAACCTTTACTCTGATAATTATATTTATGTAATATACTGTATCTATATAAACTTACATACTTGCTGGCATGCAGTTCACATAAAAAATACAGAAAGTCTGAATGTCTCAAGATATCATATTGTAATGATAATAAAAATCACCGAGTCTCAAATAAAATTTCGTAAATTAATATACACATTTCATTAATCCATCTATGATGATTTGATTTCAAAATTTAAATAATAAACAACGAAGCATAACATATAAATAATGATACATACCTCCCAGCATAGAATAAAAAAAACATAACAAAATGAGAAGGTATCCAGACGCCTTGCACAGTGACGCCAATATAAGAAATAATAATAATATAATCCCACTGAGTCCCAATAAATGCAAAATTACTTAATAACACATTTTCAATAATCCATCCATGCTATTTTTTTCAACATTATATATTATTATTATTATAATCAAAAAGAAGCTCTAAGCCACAAGGGCTATACAGCGTTGGCAGGGAAAGAAGGAAGCGAGTGGTTTATTGGGACGGTAGAAGGGGAGGGAATGATCAGTAGGTAACCGAAAACACGGGGCAGGGAATAGAGGCGTGGGTAGAGGGTACAAGAAAGATTGAGGTAGAAAGGGCAGAAGGTAATCCGAGTTTTGAAGTAAGTCAGTTGTTGTCAAAAGTCAGAAGAGGAGAGTCCGTGAAGAAAGGTGGGTCCATCAACGAGAAGGGAAGGAGTAAAAGGGAGCAGCGGAGCGAAGACGACGATGGAAGTAAATTCTGCGAGCACATTGATAAAGTGGGCAGTCTAACAGAATGAGGCCGACTGATACTTGGAACCTGACAAATCTCACAGAGAGGAGACAGGGCGCCTCTCCATGAATATCCATGATGTAAGACAGTATGAACCAAGTGGGCGAAACGGGAGAGAGTAGTCTCCCAACCTCAACACTGGTGGACGAAGAAGACGGCCAGTACCTATACTTACTCCATTTAAATAGAATGAAGTTTGTTACAGAAGCAGAGATAACCAACGATGTGTGCGAAAGGGGTGAAGGATGGTACCTATTGCAGGTCAAAATAGACCCGTCAATGGAATACCCTATATGAAACCTGTACGGTCATGTTACTGCTGACAGCACACAGTGTCTTCCTGTTCATTGCCCCAGTACGTCCCATATGCCCAGGAACCCAACAAAAAACAATATCTTATGCTTGGTAAAGATTCGGCGTAGCAACGTTGGATATGGAGGACTAAGGAGATGAGGTGTATCTAATTGTTAGTATAGCCTTTCAAGCACTAGAGGAGTTCTGAGACAACCCACAAATGATATACAGGCATAGATGCCAATACTGATAAGTGCTGCAGAGAATGGCATACAATTCAGCCAGTAAACATACTAGCGCGAATATAGTTATTGCCCTCATTTATGATTGCCCCCCCCTGTCCAGAAAACACTGCTGCGAATCCTATCGCCCGTCAGAGGGCTTAGAGCCATCAGTGTACACGCATTGGAATGAGAATGAGTAGTATTTAGAATCAAGAAAAAGATAGCAGGTAAGCGACCGTGAGACAGTTTGTGGCTTTCGAGCAAGGGAGAGAAGAAAGAAACAGACGCGAACAGATGTAACTTCCCAGGGGGGTAGGAAAAGTGGAGATGCAACATGAACATAGACAGGAGGTAACTGAAGAGAAATACAGGAGCCAATGAGGAAAAGAGAGAGGGACGTAGTAAACAGGAGTGGCAAACAAATAAAGAATGTCTACTAATATCAGTGACCATTATATAAATGGAAGGATTGCGGAGAATCATGAGAACAGTAACACTAGAAGATGAAGGTAGATAGGCATCACGCAATCGGATCAGTGTATGAACGTATCGCTTCTGCATAGAGGGCTCTCAACAGCGTAAGAGCGAAAAGCCACAAGGCAACTAAACGTAATTCTAGTGAATGAATGGGGTCTAATGCTAGAGAAGTAGCAGGAGAGTCCGCTGAATAGATCTGGTCACCATAATCAAGTTTCGATAAAAAGAGGAGTGTAATGTAGGGCGAAGAGAGTACCGACGATCCAGCTCGCCATGAAGATGGCGGCAAGAGGGTTTTAAAAGGTTTACAAGCCCTCTGTGACAAGTGCCTTCAGAGAGGTAATGTGAGGTTTTCAGGAATAACCTACAGTCCAAAGAGGAGCCCAGAAACTGAACTGTATGCACGATCAGGATAACGGGACCCTAGATATACAAAGGATGATTGGAGATGACAGAGTCTAGTGAAAGTAATATCGTTAGTTTTGGTACTGGGGAAAATTTATAAACCCATGTGTTGTTGCCCAAATGGGAAACAACGGCAACTGCAGGCTTGGAGAGACACTGTAATGAGGTGACAGTCAGTCGCCTGCACATGTCAAAAGCGAAGTCATCAACATAGAAGTGATTACCAAATATTTGATGGAAGACTTAGAGGAGCCACTATTTATAGTAAAAAAAAACAAGGAAGAAAAAGTGTTGTGCACAGCACACATCCCTGGGGACACCTGTCAGGCTTGGATAAAGCCCGGGAGAGCACCTTAATAAACCGAACATACGAAATGCCTGTCAGTTAAAAAGTTCTAAGGAAGGATGGTAGATTGCCTCGAGGCCTAAAGGAGTTGGGCCTTGGGCCAAAATATTATACAGCGGTCCTCTCGTTTTTTTTTTTCTCGTAATTAAATACCCATTCCTGGAGCTGTTACACTAAAACTAAATTACGATTGCGAATCAAATTTACCCCATAAGAAATAAACTAAATACAATTAAATCCATTCCTGACACCAGAATTATTAAAAACAAAAAAATTTTTTACATGAAATATAATGAATTGTTACATAAACAATACAATGGGAAAATGATGAAAGAAAATAAATAACCAGCTTAACACTTACCTTTTTATAGGAGATTCTTCCATATGAATGGAAGACTGGAGGAGGAGAAGATTGGATATTTACAGTTTGGAAGGAATCCCCATCAGCAACACCTCAGGTACCAATTGCTTCACTGGGGTTTGCATCTCATCGTTCTCTCTGTTTCTTATGCACTTGGACCGAACTTGAGTCACTCTAGTCCCTGTCTCGCAAAGGTAACTGTGGAGATAGCTCTGTTTCCTGCGTCTCTTAACACTTACCCAAAAAATGGCCCAAACTATTGTCACTGTATCCAAATTCTTCTCTCTCACCATCTTAACCACAGGCTTGGCACTAGGGGCTTCTTTTAGGAGCCATGTAGCTTATTAGTACTAGCAGCAGCACTAAAATTGAAGTGGAATATCTATGAAATAATTTTACTAGGGACAACTGAGGGGACCTTCACTCACAGGTAAACCATGCCAGACAGGCTGGGTAGGGAGGAGCCGCTCCCGGCTCACACCATGTATACGCGTCCACCGATGAACTACTATTTCGCAAGTCAACGCTATGAAAAGAGTGAAGCCCAATGTTTATACGAAATTCCCCTGAAGATGGGTGAAATTTACAATTGCCGTGAGAACTACAAAAAGCAACTGAAACACTAGTACTTGGTAACTTCCAAGTGTTGTCAATGCCATCTCCAAGGTCAAAACATAATGGCAAATAACTGAAGTGGATATTTGCAAAGGCATAATAATACGAACATACGTAATCCAAGCGTAGTGAGGGGTCTATGGTAGAACCCCTTACGAAAGCAAATTGACGAGTGGAGAGACTGTTGTGTGTATCTAAAAAATACCGACACTACCAGGCGTTCCAATCACTTAGCAACTGCACTGGTAGAGCAATTTGTACGCATCGTGGGAGGCTTCGTGTCCGTAGTGCCCTGGTTTGCGGAAAGGAGAAACAATGGCAGATTTACCACGGCAGTGGAAAGAACTACGAAGTGACCAAATAAGATTCGAAAAAGGCATAATAGGACTGCAAGGGCTGTACTGATGTAAATATTGTAGCACACGGAATATGAATGTACGTAGGTGCCCAGCAGCAGATGGATCGGCAAGGTGAGAGTGTTTCCTTCCTCCAGTTCTTGAAGTGTAAAAGGCACATTATACTGTTCTTCTCTGAGAGAGAAGAAAAGTCCAAGGGTTGCTAACTCACTGGCAGACTTTGAGGAAAGAAATGAGAGGGGCATAGATGGAGCCCCTGAGAAATAACGGACCAGATGATTGCAATTCTTCATTGGCAACCATCTAGTGGGTTTGCTATATCAACACGCGGCAGACGCCGCAGAAGAGAGCCGGTCAGGAGAATAATTACCAAGTCAGTTTTCGTACTTTTTTTGCCAGACCTGCACTCATTGAGGAAGCAGAGGTGAATGGGAGAGACATAATACTCGCCAGTCAAGTGCGTTTTAGTGTCACAGATGACACGGAGAGCGAGTCGGCACGCTTCGCTTAAATCAAAAGTCTCTCCGTCTTCTATGTACCGGTACCTGCCCCATGCGGCATTTCAAATGTACTGCACAAGCACAAGCAGGAGATCCCCAAGGCAAAACTCATTACTGAGAAAGCCTGCCCGCAAGTTTGGAGTAATAAGAATGAGAAGCTGGTGGTTAAAATGGATGACGAGAAGAGTGTAACAGCTCATCAATGGAGGACGAAGAAGAAACTTCACAAAAAACAGTTAGTTGTGAGAAAAGGTTTCTCCAATTTGCTGAGATAAATTGCCACATGGGATTACGAAGAAGTGGTGAATATGAAGGGGAAGTAAGAATGATTGGGAAAATGATCACCCTTCCCCCCCCTCACCTTGCAGTAAATCCGGGAAGACAGACCCGGAGAAGTCCAATGCGGGCGGGGAGAAGAGCAGACTGAGAGATCAATGGCCAAGTAACAGAAGCGGTGGTGGGAAAGACGAAACAAGAAAGGCAGATAACCGGAATAGATATATGAGCCCAAAAGAGAGAGATATAAAGAACAGAGTTGTAAACCCCCTATGCAAGTGGATACGTTGCCTACTGTGTAATGCAGCGAAGTACGAACAAAAGCTGATGGTACGGAATATCTGTGCGTAGCAGAAGGGCACTTCTCATTAAAGGACCCCATCATGAAAAGGATCTGAAGAATACAATAAATTATAGCCTGAGATGGGATAGATAACGAGCAAAGTGTAATTTTGGCTCCTGTAAGCAAACACCAACAGGTAAAACTGGGAGAGTAACACAGTAAGCTCCCCCGATTCCCCCGAGGCAGCGTATATTCCACTGTAAATAGGTGGAAAAGGAAGGAGGGGTTTAAAGGTGACCTTTTTTGACTTCTGAAAAGAAAGGGACGCTGGGATGAGGTGTCGTACGAGATCTTGTCAATACCGAGGCTATGTGCGGGGTAGAATACGAAGAAGCGAGAACAGACTGAGGCGGGGGTAAGTAGTTACGTCTGAGCCCAGACAAGCAAAAGAATTGCAGCTTTAAACTCATTATTAAGGCCTCACCTAGATAAAGCAGCACAGTTCTGGTCGCCATAAGTTACAGAATGGACATAAATTTGTTAGAAAACATTCCGTAGGGATGACTAATTTAAATTAATACATAGCAATAAGAAAATCTTCCTTATGGAAGAAAGAGAGAAGACTCTAAGTTACATTCACTAGTTAACGAAGAATGAGGGGAGACCTGATCGAAGATGTATAAGTGGCAAGTGTAAAAAGGGGATATTAATGAAGGTCTTGAGAGTAATGTCACTCCAAGAGAGTGAACCCGCAGAACAGGATATAATAGATAAGTTTTAGATTTAAAAAGGACATAAGGAAAGTAATTGGTTTGGAAATAGGGTTAGTGAAGAGTGGGGACAGTCTAACCAATTGGGATATTTGAAGGCAGGACATTGGGTAGTTTTCAAATTTAGGAGGATTAAAACATGAGTGGGAGGGGTTGGATTTGGAGTGGGACTTTCACATCAAGAGCTATGTTCTAGGGTGGCATAGACAATTGGATTGGGCAAATGTTTTTGTTTGGGATGAATTGTACAGGACCTGCCAAGTATGGGGCCAGCACGCCTCCTGCAGTTGTTCCTACCATTCATATTTTATTATGTAACAAAGTTGTAGTAATATACAAAAGGGTGGTGTTAGAGATGGTATTGTTGTGAATGGTGTAGAATGGTGGTAGAGTGGTTGTGATGGTGTGCAGAGGGTGGAAGTGTTGAGATGGTGGCAGAGGGTGGTAAGTGGTTGTGAAGGTGGTAGAGGGTAGTAGTGTTGTGATGGTGGTATAGGGAGGTTATGGTTGAGAAGGTGGTAGATGGAGGTAGTAAGGTATGTGATGTATGATGGAAGAGGGTGAAGTGGTTTGAGGTGGTAGAGGGTGGTAGATGAGATGTGATGGAGGGTGAGATGGAGTGAGGAGTGGAAGAGTGGTGGGTTGTGATGTTGTAGAGATGGTGTAGGATGGTGGTAGAGGGTGGAAAGGTTGTATGGTGGTAGAAGGATGGTAGTGATGGAGGTAGTGATGGTGTTAGTGGTTGTGATGTTTGGTAGAGTGTGGTAGTGAAATGGTGGTAAAAGGGTGTAGAGGTAAGTGAATGGAGGTAGAGCATGTTAGTGGTGTGATGGTTAGAAAGGGTGGTATAGATGTGAGGATATAGGGTGGTAGTGATAGTGGTATAGGGTGGTAGTTGATAGTGGTAGAGGGAGGTAGTGATGGTGGTAGAGGGTGTAGTAGATGGTTGGTAGAAGGAGGTAAGAGTGAGGTTGTTAAGGTGGTAGAGGGTGGGAGAGGTTGTGAAGATGGTCGAGGTGGTAGTGGATTGATTGGTGGCAGAGGGTGGTAGTGGTTGTGATGTGGTAGTTATGGTGGTAGAGGTGTTGATTGTGGTAGAGGATGGTAATTGATGGTGGTAGAAGTGGTAGAGGTTTGTGGTGTAGTGATGTGGAAAGTGTATATGATGGTGGGTAGAGGGTGGTATTGTGTTGTGATGAATGTCGGAGGGATGGTAGTTGGATGTGAGGTGGCAGAGGGTTGGTAGTGGTTTTGCAGTGGTAGTTGAGGTTGGTAGAGGTATAGATGATGGTGGTAGAGATGGAAGTGATGGAGGTAGAAGGTGGTAGTGGTTAAGGGAGGTAGTATGATGGTTGTAGAGGTATGATGAGTGGTAAGGGTGGTAGATGATGGTGGAATAGGGTGAAAGAGATGGTGGTAAAGGTGATATGATGGTGGTAGAGGGTGTTAATGGATGTGGTGGTAGTGTTTGTGATGGTGTGTAGAGGGTGGTTATTGATGGTTGGTAAAGGGGGGTAGTATAGTTTTAGAGGATGGAGTGATGGGGTAAGGTCGGTAGTGATGTGGTAGAGGTGGTAGTGATGATGGTGGAAGAGTGGTAGTGATGGTTGGTAAGGGTGTAGTGAATGTGGTAGGAGGAGGTGGTATGAAGGTGGTAGAGGGTGGTAGTGAATGGGTGGAAGAGGTGGTAGTGATGTGATAGGTGGTAGAGGTGGTGGTAGAGGGTGGTAATGAAGGTGGTAAGGGTGGAAGTGGATGTGAGGGTAATGGTGTATGTGAAGGTGGTAGAGGGTTGGTAGTGAAGGTGGTAGAGGTGGTAATGATTGGTGGTAGAGGGAGCTAGTGGTTGTGATGGAGGTGGTAGAGGTGCAGTGAATGGTGTAGATGGTGGAAGATGGTTGTGATAGGAAGGTAGAGGGTGGTAGGAAGTGGTAGAGGGTGGAAGTGATAGTGGAAGAGGGAGGTCTGTGGTACTATGAAGTGGAAGAGGGATGTAGAGGAAGAGGGATAGTGTGGTTAATGTAGCTGTGTGTTAGAGGGTGGTAGTTAAAGTGAGGTAGAGACAGGAGTGAAGCTGGGTGTACGTGGGAAGAGATGATGGAAAAGGGTGTTATTGATGTGAGAAGGTGAGGAAGAGCATGGTGTAGAGGGTAAGTTGCAAGAGGTCACTGGAATATTTTATTTTGTAAGACAAAGGGTACCCAGTGACTCTTCAAGCTTGGTCCTAGTGCCTTTTAAACCCTTAAAAACTGTCCAAGTAATCTACGATCACATGCTAAGTACACCAAAAGAGAACTGTTTTTTTCATATTTTCAATATAACCAAAAAAAAAAAAAACTGAAAAATTTTTTTTTTACATTTTTTTCAATGAAAAAAAGAAAAGATCTCTTTTTACATACATGGCCCTAAATTACGCCTTTAATTCCGTTCCGGGAAGTGGGACTATTATCGAAATAGACGTTTAAAACAATCAATTTCCCCAAAAAATAAGTAAAACCCAATTTAAATTTTTTCCAGACACCCCGAAATTTCAACAAAAAATTTTCTTTTTTTCCTAAAATTTATTTACATCACAAAAGAAGAAAATTTAACATGACGTTACCCCTTGAAAGGGTGTTGCTGATGAATGGAAGACAGGGAGGAGGAAGAGGGAAAGAGGGTTTTTGTTTGGAAAGGGGGAACCCCCTCCCTAAGGACTCTAGGTCATTCGGGGGCACTTCCCCAGCATAAATTTAACATTTACAGCGATAAAAGCAAATAAATGTAAAAACACTATAAAAAATATAAAGAACATTTTGGATTTTTACACATGCTGAACAATAACACTGCAAAAGGAAAAAAGAAGCCCACTGGGGATCTTTATTGACTTACGTAAAACTTTTGATACATTTACCCGACTTCTCCCGTAAATTGACACTTGGTATAAGAGGGCACCCCTAATACCTCAAGTCATACCCCACAACAGAAAATAATTGTTACGCAAATGGGGGCAAACCTTTTGCGCAACCAATTACAGTTGGTTCCCCCGGGAAGTTCCCGGCCCTCTCCTTCTCCTATCATAAATGACCTTCCAAAAGCTTCGCAAAACTCAAACCCCCACTATTTTCAGATGACACTACATCGTCTTCTTTCTCACCCAGCCCCGTCACACAGCAATATGTAAATACCGAATTACAGAAAATCTACCTGGGTGAGGACTAAAAAAATTACACTAAAAAATTGACAAAACCTACTTATTCAGTTTGGGAACAAGCTACAGATGTCCCCTTAAACATAAATAAATGGACACCTACACAAAAATAACAGAGGGGAAAATTTTTTGGAATCCACCTTTTAATAGACTCAAATT
>NW_026507451.1:0-25000 GCF_026875155.1 Cherax quadricarinatus
ATATATATATATATATATATATAATCTATATATATATTAATAAACTATATATATATACATTAAATATATATATATATATATATATATAAATATATATAGATAAATATATATATATATATATATATATGTTTGATGGTGGTATGTTGACTCAGAGGATGAGTGTGGCACTGGGCCATAAATTTGGCCCTCTAAGGGCAAAATTCTATTTCAAATTCCTGCTGGCGATGTTTTGTGGAAACGCAGAGTAAAATTTTATACAGGTTGTGTACCCTACCCTTGTATTTCTTGGGATCGAGCTCCAGTGCTTGGGCCGCTGCTCAGCATGCAGTCCTGGGATTTTTGCTAGTAAGGATTTTCGCTTTATATCTGAAGTTTTAGAACCGAGTGGGGTAAGCCAGAGTAGGGTTGACTAGCTGGGGTAACACAGGGAGGGTTGACTAGCTGGGGACAACCGGGATAGGGTTTGACCTACTCTGGGGTAAGCCAGGTAAGGGTTGACTAGGCTGGGGTAAGCCAGGGTAGGGTTTGACTAGTTGGGGTAAGCCAAGGGTAGGGTTGACAAGCTGGGTAAGCCAGGGTAGGGTTGAACTACTGGGGTAAGCCAGGGGAGGCTTGAACCAGCTGGGGTAAGCCATGGGAGGCTTTACCAGCTGGGGTAAGCCAGGATAAGGGTGACTAGCTGGGTAAGCCAGGGTAGGGTTGACTAGCTGGTTAAGCAGGGTAGTTGACTATAACTGGGGTAAGCAGGTAGGGTTGACTACTGGTATAGCCAGTGAGCTTGACCAACTGAGGGTAAGACAGTGTAGGGTTGACTAGCTAGGGGTAAGCCCCAGGGGAGCTTGAACCAGCTGTGGGTAAGCCAGGGTAGGGTTGACTAACTGGGGTAAACCAGGGTAGGATTGACTAGCTTGGGTAAGCAAGGGTAGGGTTGACTAGCTTGGGTTAAGCCAGGGAGGCTTGCCCAGCTGGGGTCAACCAGGTAGTTTTGACCAGCTGGATAAGCCAGGGGAGGCATTGACACAGCTGGGGTAAGCCAGTGTAGGATTGACTAACTGGGGTAAACCAGGTAGTAGACTAGCATGGGTAAGCCAGGTAGGGTTGACTAGCTGGGGTAAAGCCAGGGGAAGCTATGACCAGCAGGAGTAAACCAGGGTAGGTTTGACCAGCAGGGATAAGCCCCCAGGGAAGGTAATTGACCTGCCATGGTAAGCCAGGGTAGGGTTTGACTATCTGGGGTACGCCAGGGTAGTCTGACCGAGCTGGGTAAGCCCAGAGTAGGGTTGACTACTGGGTTAAGCCAGGGGAGGCTTGACCAGCTGGGGTAAACCAGGGTAGTTGACCAGCCTGGATAAGCCAGGTAGGTTTGACCAGCTAGGTAAGCCAGGGTATGGTTTGACTAGCTAGGGTATGCCAGGGTAGTCTGACCACTGGGTAAGCCAGAGTGGTTAACTAGCTGGGTAGCAGGGAAGGCCTTTGACCAGCTGGGGTAAGCCAGAAAAGTGCTTGACGCAGCTAGGGTAAGCCAGGATAGACTTAAATTAGCTTAACTACATCACTCTCTAGATTGTCCACTTCCTAAACAGCACACAGGCTGAGAAACATTTCCTAACATACCTCTGGCTCATCTAAGTTTACAACTCCAGTTGTGACCCCAATTTCCTGTGTCCATCTCTGGAACATTCAGTCCCTGTTCACCTTCTCTCAGGCTCCTCTCAGTATTCGTATGTCGTTATCATATCCCCTCCTGCCTTCTAGTCTCATCAGGTTGATTACTTAACCTCTCCTCGTAGGATCAGACATCCTTAGTCTCCAGACTAGTCTTGTGCAAACCTCTGCATTTTCCTTAATATCCTGATGTGATTGCCTAGGGGTGTGAGTTCCATACTAGTGCTGTGTGTGTGGTGTACTCACCTATTTGTGTTGTAGGGTTAGAGTCACAGCTCCTGGCTACGCATTTTCGCTGGTCGCTACTAGGTACATTGTATGTTTGTTGTGTTGGAGTGTGTAAGTGACGTATTTCACCTATTTGTGGTTGCAGGGGGTCGAATCGAACTAGGTGCCCATTTAAAGCCAACTCACGCCCAGAATGCCCTCCCAAGCTTCCTAACTTCGGGGGGGGGGGGGGGGGGGGGGGCGCAAACCCAAACCTAACCCAGACTCCACACCCACCCAACCCAGATACACTTTCCCTTCCATTCCCTGTCCTATCCTATCATTATAACAAAAAAAGATAAAGAACAAAGCACACTCTGCATGCAAAACAAGCCCCTTACCGTGTGTCAAGTCTGCAAAATCTACCTCAAAAGTCGTCACAGTAATTACAGAAGGGATATAAATGCTCTGGAAAACGTACAAAGGAGGATTACAAAGTTGATCCCATGTATCAAAAAATCTGTTCCGTGAGGGTAGACTGAGGCCCTGAATCTGCACTCTCTGAAAAGGAGGCGTAGAATTAGGGAGGATATGATAGGAGAACGAAAACAGCATAATTAAAGGGGATGCAAATAGCTTTGCCTAAAAATATCTACCAAGACAGGACTCGCTGCAATGGTTTTAAGTTGGAAAATTCAGATTCTTGGAAAGTTATAGGAAAGTACTGGTTTGTAATAGAGTTTGTGAGAGTGAATCAAACTCCCCAGTACAGTCATATAAGCTAAAACGTGTATAGTTTTAAACTTGTGGTTTGATGGGTTGATGCCGTGCTCCTTTTCTTAAGTGGAATGTGACCTGCCCTTATAGGCTTGGGGCCGGTTGTGACTTGGACCTGCCTCGCAGAAACCAGTAGAGCCCTGCTGTAGGTGTTCTTCATTCTTAATGTCTTATTTTCTACCACTTCAAAACCAAAACCCTTATTAAACATGCCTAGCATGGGCCAGTAAGCCTGCTGCAGTGCTCCTCCTTTATGTTTCTTAAATATATCTACCGTTTTTGCTCTCTCTCTTTCACTCTTTCTCCTCATCACTTTTCTCCATTTTACTTTCCTCCTCTCTCCTTCCCTTCTGTTGGAAAAGGAGAGAGGGTTGAAGCAAGGAAGAGACAGTAGACAGCAAGTAGGTAAGAATGGTAGGGGTAAGAAAGATAGACCAGTTGAACAAGTAGGTAGAGAGGGTAGGGGTAAGACGATAGACGTAGAAGCAAGTAGGTAGAGAGGTATGGTAAGAAGATAGACAGTAGAAGCAAGTAGGTAGAGAGGGTAGGGTAAGAAGATAGACAGGCTTATGTCGGTGTAAAAAAGGAGAGGTGGAGGGAGAGAGGGAGTGGAGAGAGGGATGGAGTGAGTAATGGCGTGGGAAAGGATGTCTGCTAGCCTGTCTTCTACCTACCTGCCTGCCTGCATACCTACCTACCTGACGCCTGCCTGCCTCCAGCCTGCCTGCCTGACTGCCCTGCCTGCTGCCCTGCCTGCCTGCTTTCTTCCTAACTACCTACCTGCCAGCCTGCCTGCTTACCTCCTTGACACCTACCTACCTACCTACCTACCTACCTACCTACCCTACCTAACCTACCTGCCTGCCTGCCTGACTTGTCTCCAGAAAGAGTATGTTCACCCAGCTTACTCATGTCATATACATCCCAAGCCTCGCTTAACACTCACCCACATCCACACTCCTCTCACCCACATCACACTTCTTCCTCATCCACCCCGCATACGCCTCACCACCCTACAAACCTCGTGTTCAACAGTTAAACGTTCTCGTTAAAAAGCCATCGTTGAACCTCGAATGCATTACGGAAGGCGGTGTAGAAATATACATAATTTTCTGGTTTGGTTCGTCTTAGAGGGCTAGTCGCTGACACTATACTGAGTAATATGCCAACCTTGTTGCCAACACTAGCCAGCTACTATAACCTTACGCAATGTTACGCAGGTGTCGTTTCTCCTTGGCATCGCCTCTGATTAGCTGGCCGCTACTAATGGTGCTTAGTGGCAGGACTCCGACAAGGGCCATTTTGCTTTCCATGACAAGGCCCTCCCACACTGGTGCCACTCTCAGGCGGTTAAATCTTCCTTGCATCCATGCGGAATTGTGACTTTAAAAGTGGTGCAGTAATGTTTGTTTTTGTACAACGCTACGCCCTGGCATGATGATAAGCCAATTAAATGGCTCTTGGTGTAAGGTGCTGCAAAGCTGTTCCCCCCTTTCCCTTTGTTACCCTTAAGAGTGTGTGTGTGTGTGTGTGTGTGTGTTGTGTGTGTGTGTGTGTGTGTTGTGTATTCCATGGAGTTTTGACTTCACGGTCAGCGGCCACAAATGGCCTTTAAAGCGTGAAAAACATAACGAGTCAAATCGTATACAGCAGCCCGTTTGACCACTAAACCTCTGTTTCAACCTCCTTAACATTTTCATTGTTAATTTAACTTAAAATACATACACAACGAATATATATATAATATATATATATATATATACTATATAATCTATATATAAATCTATATAAATAAATATATATATATGCTTGTGTTGTGTGGTGTGCTCAAAAACAACCATGGTGAGAAATTGAATGATAGCTCTAGGCCTCTCCTGTTGCAATCAACACATCACCAGAGCTTGCAATGTTGCAGAAGAATGGCAAAGGCACTTCCTGGAAGTGGTTGTGGTGTTGCGCAAGTGATATGCACGACACAGTGTTAACTCCGAGGTCTTTCTCTTTAAGAAGGGAATTTGCAATCTTGTCCCAGATACAGTTTTCCGTTTGTGTCTTTATTTATTTGTTTAACCATTTCTTTCATTATACAAAGAAAAAAAAAGGAGAGGTTCCTACGTCGTTGAGGCGTAGGTGAGGGATTCCTAAGGCTACAGACGGTGACTGGTCAGTTGTAAGATGAAGGTGATCCACTCAAAGTCACAAGGAGAGCGAAGCCACCTGGAACCACACCTGCTTCCATCTGTTCACCTAGTAGTAAGTAGATACCAGCATTTAGGTCTACTACACCTGCTTCCTCCGTTCACTTAGCAGTAAGTAGTACCTGACTGTTTAGTCTTCATACACCTGCTTCCTCCGTTCACCTAGCAGTAAGTAGGTATCCACCTGATTGTTAGATCTTCATAACACCTGCTTTCCTCCGTTCACTTAGCATAAGTAGGTACCTGATCGGTAGTCTCCCATACACGTGCTTCCTCCGTTCACCTAGCAGTAAGTAGGTTACCGCTGATTGTTAGTCTTTCATACACCTGCTCTCCTCCGTTCATCTAGTGTAAATAGTAAATATGGTTATAAGCTAACTGTTCGAGTGGGTAGCATCCTGGAAAAGGTCCATAACATAAGCTCTAGAGAATTGATAGAACCTGATAATCAGGGTTTTCCTGGTTATTTTTGAGTTATCCCTGGTTAATATGCAATCACTAGGATATCCTGGGTTTATTATGAGTTATGGGTTATCGTGGGTTATTCTGTGATATCCTGGTTACCATGGCTATCCTGTGACATCCGGGATTATCCTGGGAATATCCGGGGTTATCCTGGGATTAAACTGACTATATATTTTCAATTTAATTTTAGAAATTGAGACGTCGTGCCGTGTTAAGAAGGACGTAAGCCACCACCCACCTGTGGTGGGGATCACCCCCACCACCACCCCACTCATCCCACCTCACTCCCCACTCCCCTCCTTTCCCCCAACAACTCTCCCCAAGGCAACGAAGTGACCAAGTAAGTATGTTTCTAAGAACGCAGGTTGCTGACATCGAACTGGAGCACTGTGTCCACACCTGGTTACGTCCACAGGAAGTGGCGGGGAAATGATGTTGGGGAGGAGGGAGGATGTTGGGAAGGTTAGGAGAATTTGGGGAGGTGAGGGAGGATGTATTGAGGAGTGGGGAGAATGTTGGGGAGGAGCAAAAGATAATGATTGAGGATGATAGAGAAATTTTGGAAAAGTGGAGGGAGGATTTGGGGAGGTTGAGGGAGAATGTTGGGGAGGTGAAGGCGGATGTTGAGGAGGGGGTGGGGGACGATGGTGGGGGGAGAGCAAAAAGATAATTTGTGGATTGTGAGGATGTTGGAAAAGATGGAGGGAGGATGTTGGGGAGGAAGGAGGATGTTGGGGGACGTGAGGGAGGATGTGGGAGATGGGGAAGATGAGCGTTGGGGATGTGGAGAGGATGTTGGCAGTGGGAGAATGTTGGGGAGTGAAAGAAAATGTTGGAGGTTGGGAAAGATGTTTGGAAGGTGAGGAGATGTTGGGGAGGTGAGGGAGGATGTTGGGGAGTGGGGAGGATGTGCAGAATGAAGTAAGATTTTGCGAGGTGAGAAGATGAGATGATAGAGGGTAGGATGTTTGAAAGGGAGATTTGGAGTTAGAGGGGAGGATGTTGAGGTAGAGGGGAGGATTGTTGGTGGTAGAGGGGAGGAATGTTGGAGGTAAGAGGAGGATTTGAGGTAAGGGAAGGATGTTGGAGGTAGAGGAGGATGTTGGAGGTAGAGGGAGGATGTTGGAGGGAAGAAGGATATGGGGAGAAGTTAGAGAAGGTGGGAGAAAGGATATAGGAGTGGGAAAATACACAACTTAAGGAGAGATGATAAGAGAGAGAGGAGAGAGAGAAGAGAGAGAGGAGAGAGAGAGAGAGGTGAAGGGGTTCACTGGAGAGGGAGTAAAGTGACAAACCACAGGCCTATGAGTAACGCAGAGGTGGGACAAGGAGATAAACCAAAAGAATAAACAGTAGGTGAAGCAACTATAATTGTCACCAAGGTTGATACACTATAAATATAATATATATATATATATATATAATATAAATATAATATATATATATATACTATATATATATATAATAATAACAAAAGAAATTACTGAGTCCAAAAATAAGACTAGTTGTCTTTTGTGTATATGAAACTAAAACAATAAGTGGGTTGGTAAATTATATATGAGACCAGTGTTGATAGGAAGGTGAGAGAGAGAGAGAGAGAGATAGAGAGAGAGAGAGAGAGAGAGGAGATAGAGAGAGAGAGAGAGAGAAGAGAGAGAGAGAGAGAGAGAGAGAGAGAGTAATAAAGGAGAGACCTGAGAAAATACCTTCATGTTCCTTGGTTAATTTTATTTACCTTTTCTACGCACTGATACAAAAGTGACGTCACTGCGACTTTTACTGGAGAGAAGACTTATGACCTCCGTAACGCTAGTGACTGAGGCAGTACATTGCCCCTGTGTCTGCTCAGTCGAGAAGCGGTCTCCACTGTCTTGGGGAACCCCAGTTTATCCAGAGTCAAACGAACTCGGGGAGGAGGGGAGGAGAGTGTGAGATGCCAAAAGCGCCAAGTGCCATCACAAGTGCCACTAGTGTCGCATGAGTCCCTGTGGCTCTGAGTGCCACGCTCACATAAATCTACACAACAGGAGGGTGAACGAAACTAGCACGCTCCCTCTCCTCATGGCCCTAGTTATTTCCTCTACATGAAAGTGAAATGGGCCTACGCTTGGAGGTGAGCCCGGCGCGAGGCTCGCTCAGCAGACCTGGTTTTTACATCATCAAGGGTAAGCCGTGAAGTGACAAGGTATCGGAAGGTGCAATGAACTAGCCTCTGTGGTCAGCCCCTGTATAGCGGTGGCAATCCTGCAGTATAGCCAAGGCTCACGAGGCGGCCTCTGAAGGCATCTGAGCTCTACCTGAGGAGGCTAGCCACCACCATCGCCTCAGCAGAAAAGTCTTCAGCTGAGGAGGTTAATGAACTCGAGCCTCGACCCATATACGCCGATGCTGCCAGTGTGGTGTACACTAGTCTGTGGGCCTCCTCAACCCCTTGCATGCACCCCATCATGTAACTGCCACCGCATATACCACTTATCATTTGCGATATTTTCTTGGATTTTAGAGGTGACAGAATAGTAAGGACTGACTGTCCCAGGTAAAAACGCTTACAAAACGTTCGTCCCAGAGACATTGCTCGCTAAAGATATATTTCGGGATTTCTGAAGTTATCTTACCGTGCCTACATCATGAAAGCATGCACAGTGATTTTCATAAATATTCTATAATAATAATGCAGTGCTCATTTAAGAATAGATTTTAATATCCTTTTTGTAGTGAAAAACATAAAATTAATAGAACTTTCGTCCAACACAGGTTGTCCGAAGGAATGAAGAATATTAGTTAAAAACTTCCACAAAATTCTTCAACCACTGGCCACGTATGACGTAAAACAATTTACTGTCCAAACTGTGATTTCTTTCGTGAGGTACAACAAGAGATTCTTGGCACGGACGGACATTCATGATATCCGTACATCCCAAACTGGAGGAATTTTTGCTGTATATATATAAATCCACTCTTGGTATAAATAATCCAACTCTTGGTATATATAGAACCCACTCCTTGGTATAAATAATCCAACACTTGGTAATATAATCCACCTTGGTATAAAATAATCCAACACTGTAATAAAATCCCACTCTTGTAATAAATCCCCACTCTGGTATATATAACCGCAACTCAATCCTTCATTTTTACCTTTATGATAAAGAGACAGAACGTGTTATTTGAGAAAAAGTTTTTTATTTCGCGTTTTATATAAGCATACTAAAACATTAACTCAGAGGAACTTGTCCAAAAATCAATTTTTTTCGATAATTTACATTACATAAATGATGTACAGTGGTTAGATTACCAACTTAAGCAGAAATCATCAGATAATCTCCTATAAAAATGTCTAGCAAGCAGCAGCAAGCACAAAAAAAAGCAGCAGCAGCAGCAGCAGCACAACAGCAGCTGCAGCAGCAGCAGACATCCTCTACAGCTTGTACATCACAAGCTGCGGCATGCGGGTAGAAATTTAGCTTCTTTTTACAAAACCTTATACTGGTTTTCGGTTGCCAGGTGGCAGTGTGATTCATTAATGAGCTGTGAGGTGCAGGAGTGCGGGGGGTGCTACCTGCTGAGATAACAGGTGGCAGCAGGTCCACGTGGTTCTGTTTATGCTCATACACTGATCACCCCCATACTTCACGGAAAGTGTTTTACATCTATCAGCTGATAGTAAACAACCAACTATACTGATATTGTTTATGTCGTTCAGCTGACTATAACAGATCTCAGTTACGAACCTTCATTCCTCCATCCTGTGAGGAGATATAATGAGAAGTTTTACTGAAGCATCATGATGATGGCTGGAAGAGGGTTACAGAATTTTAGTAACAAAAGCAACGTTATAAACGCAGTGGAAGACAGCACGTGAACGATTAACAATGAAATAGTATTATATGCAGAGGGACTATCTTGTAAACACACATACCTGCCAGAATGACACTCAAGTATCCGAGATCAGGGTTGTGGTCACTGGCCCAAGATTGTGTCGTCATATTATTGGGCCTTGCTCGGCGCACTTGGGGTCTTGCCTCGACGCACTTGCAAGGAGCAGTGTCTGTGTCCACCAATATCAAAGGTCTCCCGAGGAGGCTGGACTAGATAGAGTATAGTCCCTAAAAGCACTGTTCATTAATTCGACCTTCTCACGGAGATTTTCGTTCCCCTCTTAGACCTCTTGCGCCTTGCTCTTCTATGGAAAAATTGTAGCACCTGAGCCGAGAAGGCCATATCTGACTGGTGGATACGATATCGGATTGCTGAAGAGAGCATATCTGATGCTGGTGGGGGCGATATCGGATGCTGAGGTATCGATATCTGGATGCTGGAGAGGGCGATATCTGGAGCTGGGAGAGGGTGAAATCTGACGCTGATGAGGCGATAACTGGATGGGTGGGCAGTGAAAATCCTTTGTCATCTGATCACAGATCCCATGGACGGACATACCGCTTTCCGACTGATGTAACAAAAAGCGAACACATGCATGAAGAACCACAAACTGAACACAAGTTGCACAATTTTTTGTTGACAAAAATATTGCGCACACAGGGGGGAGGGGTCCACCGATGTATACACACAGGCACGCGAAGATGTATACACACGCGCAACCAGCACACGCCCCCGGCTTGTCAAGAGCGGAGAGGCTAACGTACGAGTTGAGCAGCGTACCCCGACTGAGCTCTATCAACTGGCTGGACCCGTAACACGCGGATGAGAGGTGGTGCCACTCACGACCCACTCCTAAACCCCCCTCAGGAGGCCTACCATGTCTCCAGCTAGGATTCAGCAGTAGGTCTACCACATCAGTATCAGGCAGTAGGTCAACCACATGCTAGGATCAGCAGCAAGTCCTACCACATGCTAGGATCAGGAGTAGGTCTACCACATGCTAGGAACAGCAGAAGTCCTACGACATGCTAGATCAAGGCAGCAAGTCTACCGCATGCTAGGATCAGGCACAGGTCTACCACATGCTAGACCAGGCATTGTGAAGTATGGTTCACAGACCGACATGATGATAAATTAAGACACATTGGCAGCTCTTGGTATCTTTATTAAGGAAACGTTTCGCCACACAGAGGCTTCAAATCATCAGTCCATACACAGCGAAGCTAACGAATAGGAAGATTACCTCAGTTCTCTTTCCTGTTCCTTCTAGCTCTCCAGTGTAAGGCCCTGATGAGCCACTGTGTGGCGAAACGTTTCTTAATAAAGATACTCCAAGAGTTGCACATGTGTCTAATCTTAATCAGGATCAGGCAGTAGGTCTACCCATAGTAGGATCAGGAAGTAGGTCTACCAAATAGTAGGATCAGGCAGTAGGTTCTACCACATGCTAGGATCAGGCAGCAGTCCATCAACATGCTATGCTAAGGGATCAGCAGCAAGTCTAACCGCATGCTAGGATCAGGAAGTATGTCCTACCACATAGTAGGATCAGGAGTAGGTCAAACCACATGCTAGGAATCAGGCAGTAGTCTACCACAAAGTAGGATCAGGAAGTTAGGTCACCCCATGCTAGGCTCAGGCAGAAGGCTATCCACATGCTATGAATCAGGCGTCGGCCTACCACATGCTAGGATGCATCAGCAGGTCAACCACATTATGATCAGGAAGTCGGTCCTACCACATGCTAATGATCAGGCCAGCAGTCTACCACATGCTAGGATCAGGCAGCATGTCCTAACCTACATGCTAAAATCAGGGCAGCAGGTCTACCATAATGCTAGGATCAGGGCAGCCGGTCTACACATGCTTAGGATCAGGCAGTAGGTCTACCCATGCTAGATCAGGGGCAGCAGGTCTCCCACATGCTAGGATCAGCAGCAGGTTCTACCACATGCTAGATCAGGCAGTAGGTCTACCACATGCAAGACAGGCAGCAGGTCTAACACATGCTAGGATCAGGCAGCAGGTCTAACCAACATGCTGGGATCAGGCAGCATGTCTAACCACAACTATGACAGGCAGCAGTTCAAACCACATGGTAAAAAAAAAAAGAAACAGCCAGAAGGTCTACCACATGCTAGGATCAGGCAGCAGTCTACCACATGCTAGGAACGAGGCCAAGCAGGTCTAACCACATCTAACGATCAGGCAGCAGGTTACCACATGCTATGGATCAGGTAGCAGGTCTACCACATGCTAGGATCAGGCAGTAGGTCTACACATGCAGGATCCAGGCAGCAGGTCTACCTCTGCTAGGATCAGGCAGTAGTCTATATACCACATGCTAGTATCATGCAGTAGGACCTAAACCACATGCTAGGATCAGGCAGCAAGTTTAGCACATACGAGGGATCAGGCAGTAGGCCTACCACATGCTAGGATCAGCAGTAGGTCTACCACATGCTAGGATCAGTGCAGTAGTTCTACCACATCTAGGAATCATGCAGTAGGTCTACCACATGCTAGGCTCATGAGTAGTCTACCACATGCTAGGATCAGGCTAAATCCTTTCTAGGATAAGGTTTAAAGGCTACAGCCTACAATGTGCCTATAATATTTATAGACCTACCTAGATCTGCTACGATTAGGCTGTAAGCCTAGTGACTAACCCTACATTTGCTAAGCCTCGCTTACAAGACCTAGCGCTACTTCTACCAGCTACAATCAGGCTGGAGGCCTACCTTTAACCAGCTACACTCAGGGTGGAGGGCCTACCCTCATACCATCAAATACTCAGACTAGAGGCCTACTTTCTACCAGTTACAATCAGCCGGAAGTCCTACTTTCTACCAGCAACACTCAGCAGGTGAGGCCTACCCACTAACCAGCTACATTCAGGCTGTGGAGCCTCTTTCTGCCAATCTACAATCAGGCTGGAAGCCTACTTCAACCAGCTCCATCAGGCTGGAAGCCTACTTTCTACCAGCTACACTCAGGGCGGAAGCCTACTTTCTACCACTACACTCAGGCTGAGGCCTACCCTCTAACCACTACCATTCAATTCAGGCTGGAGGCCATTTTCAAACCAGCTACAATCAGGCTGGAAGCCTACTTTCTTCCACTACACTCAGGCTGGAGGCCTACCCACTACCAGCTACATTCAGCTGGAGGCCTACTTTCTACCTACCAGGTTAAATCTTCTCTCTCTCATCTCTCTCATTCGTCTCTCTCTCGTCTCTCTCTCAATCCTCTCTCTCCTCTCTCTCACTCTCTCTCCTCTCTACTCTCTCATCTCTCTCTCCCTCTCTCTCGTCTCCTCCCTCTCTCTCTCTCTACTCTCTTCTCTCTCTCTTCCTCTCTCACTCTCTCTCTCTCTCTCTCTCCCTCCCCTCTCTCTCTCTCTCTCTCCTCTTTCCTCGTCTCTTTCTCTCTCCTTTCTCCAAGGACAAGAGAAAAAGAGAGAGATAAAGCCGGAATAAATTTCAGAGAACCTCTACTTGGCATCACAGAAACCAATAAAGCATAAACAAACCATGAACGGGAGAGGTTTGAACGTATGGCCACCGATAGCCTAAAATTCACATCGATGCTCTAACCAGTGGCTAGATTCATTTATTAAGCCAGATGCCGACTGGCCTAACTCAACTGGCCTAACTCACTGGCCTAACTCACTGGCCTAACTCACTGGCCTAAGAGTTAGGAACCTACTCACCATGGATTCAACTCCCACTCGTTTCCCTTATTTTCGCGTGGCACGGGGGGGGGCTATTACTATTCGGTGAGTCCCCATTAAGTACTTGGCACTCCTCAGAGTACTTTAGAATGTACTCTGTAGAGATGAATACCTGTTATACACCGGAGAAAATCTGCGTACAAATCTCTGAGTCCAAAACACTGTCACAACACATACGGGATGGAAATAAATGGGAGGAAGTGTAGATAGATTTTGTAAAAGGAGAGGCACCGTGGACACAAAAGTAAAACACAAGCTCTTGGACCCGGAGAGAGTGGGTCTAGTGGCGACCAGCGAGAGGCGGGGGCTACGAGCTGTGACTCGACCCCATGAAACCAACTATAGGTGAGCATGTGTCAACATATCCGTGGCAAGGCAATTCAGCCTGCTACCAGCAGATATCAACCTGCTACCACAGATACAACTGGCTACCAGCAGATACAACCTGCTACCAGCGATATAAACCCCTTACCAGCAATAAAACCGCTCCCACGATATAAAACCGACCAGCAGAAAACAACCTGCTACCAGCAGATTAAACGTACCACAGATTCAACCTGCACAACGATATCATCCTTTTACCAGTAGATATAAACCTTTCTCCCAGCAATATCAATGCTCCAGCGATATCAACCTTACCAGTAAATAACCTACTCCACAATATAAACCCTCTACCACAGATATCATCCTTTACCAGTAGATATCATTGCTACCACAGAACAGCCTGCTACCGAGATAAACAACCTGTACCAGCAGAATCAACCTGTACCACAATATCGCCTCTCCCAGCAGTATCAACCTCTACCACAGATATCAACCTGCACCAGCAGATATAAACCCTGCTACCAGCAGATACAACCTCTACCAGCAGATATCAACCTGCTCCCAGCAGATATAAACCTGCACCACAGAATAAACCCTGCCCCAGCAGTATCAACCTTACCAGCAGATACACTTGCTACCACAGATACAACCCTGATACCAGCTATAAACCCTGCAAACCAGCAAATCAACCTCTACCACAGAACCCCTGCTACCAGCAGATATCAACCTCCCCAAATATAACCTGCCCCACAGATTCAACCTGTACCAGCAAATTTTTAAGCCTGCTACAGCAATAAAAACCTGCTCCCAGCAGATATCAATTTTTCCCCACGATACAACCTGCACCCAAATTTCAACCTCTACCACAGATATAAACCTCCCCACAATTAAACCCGCTCCAGCAGTATCAACCTATACCGCAGATATCAACCTGCACCAGCAGTATAAACCCTGCCCCAGCGATAAAACCCTGCTACCAGCAGTACAACTTCCCCAGCAGATATCCCCCTTAACCAGCAGATATAACCGTACCGCAGATATCAACCTCCTACCAGCAGATTCAACCTGCTCCCAGCAGATATAAACCTGCTCCCCAGCAGAATAAAACCTGCTACCACAATAAAAAACCTGCTACCACAGATAAACCGTACCACAACATAAACCCTGTACCACAGTATCAACCTGTACAGCAGATATAAACCTGTATAGCAATATAAAAACCTGCTACCACAATACAACTGCACCAGCAGATATAAACCCGTCCCCGAAATATCAACCTGCTACCAGCAGTATAAAACCCTCACCACAATATCAACCTCAACAGCAATATCAACCTGCTACCAGCAGATATCAACCTGCTACCGCAGATACCCTTCCCCACGATATCAACCGCACCAGCAGATATCACCTGCTATCAGCAATTAAACCCTCTCCCGGGCAGATATCAACTGCCCCAGCAAATTAAAACCTGCCCAGCAGAATAAACCCCTGTCCCAGCAAATTCAACCTGCCCCACAAATAACCTGCTACCACAGAATTCAACCGCACCAGCTTATCGCCTGCTATCAGCAATACAACCTGCTACCAATATCAACCTGCCAGCAGAAAACAACTGCTACCCAGATATCAACCTGCTCCCAGCAGATACCCAACCGCTACCAGCAGACACAACCTTCCCAGCAATATAAACCTGCTCCCACAGATATAACCCTTCGAGCAGAATCAACCTGCTCCCAGCAGATACAAACCTGCTACCAGCAATTCAACCCTCTCCCAGCAATTAAACCCTCTACCGCAACATCAACCTGCTCCAGCAATATAAACCCAACCCACAGATTCAACCTGCTACCACAGAATAAACCCTTTCCCCCACAATATCAACCTGCTCCAAAAGCAATTCAACCTGCTACCACAGAATCAACTGCTACCAGCAATATAAACCTGTACCCACAAAAATTTCAACCTGCTACCACAGATATCAACCCTACCAAAATACAACCCTGCACCAGCAGATATCAACCGCTAACCAGAATTCAGCCTGCTATAGCAGATAAACCTGCTACCAGCAATTAAAACCCTGCAAACACAGATATAAACCTGCTACCAGCAGATATCACCCTGTACAGAAGTTTAAAACCCCTGCTTTCAGCAGAATCAACCTGTACCAGCAGATTTCAACCTGTCCCAGCAGATATCACCCGTTCGAAATCAACCTGCTACCAGCAGATATCACCCGCTACCAGCAGATATCACTGTAACACGTATAAATTTTCTAAAGGAAACTAATCACAAAACCTCAAAAATGCCAGATCAAGCAGGCTGTGAGGGATTGTGGGCCAGCGAGCTGCCAGCACAAAAATTTTCCCCTAAAAAGGGCACAGGAATATATGACCTTTCCATCACAGCTCAGGTTGCAGGCCTTCCCTATAACTACGAAAACCGTGACAAGCCTGTGCAGAAGCCTGTGCAGCAGCCTGTATACAACAGTTTATGAGTTTTAAAAATTTGGGCGACCACCAACAGCGTCCATAAAGACCATCAACAAGGGCCACCCCCAGTAAAGGACCACCACCAACAGCGTCCATAAAGACCATCAACAAGGAAACACCCGTTTGGACCACCACCAACAGCGGTCCATAAAAACCCAACAAAGACCACACACGATAAGGACCACCACCAACAGGCCATAAAAACCACAACAAAAACCACACCACGTATAAGGACCACCCCCAACGCGTCCATAAAGACCACAACAGGGCCACACCACGTTAAGGGCCCCCCACCAACAGCTCCATAAAGACCATCAACAAAGGGCCACACCACTTTAAAAGGACCACACCAACAGGTCCATAAAAGACCATCAAAAAGGGGCCCCACCCCGAAAAGGGGCCACCACCAACAGCGTCCATAAAACCCCAACAAGGACCACACACGTAAAAAGCCACCCCAACACGTCCATAAAGAAATCAACAAGGACCACACCACGATAAGGGCCACCACCAAAAGCGTCCATAAAGACCATCAACAAGGCCACACCACGATAAGGACCACCACCAACAGCGTCCATAAAGACCCTCAACAAGGACCACACCCCGTAAAGGGCCACCACCCAAAACCCTCCTAAACCATCAACAAGGACCACACCACGTATAAGGACCACCACCAACAGCGTCCCCTAAAGACCATAAAAAAGGACCACACCAGTATAAGGCCACCACCAACAGCGCCATAAAGACCCTCAACAAGGGCCCCCACGTAAAAAAGGACCACCACCAACAGCGTCCATAAGACCATCAACAAGGACCACACCCCGTATAAGGACCACCACCCCAGCGTCCAAAAGACCATCAACAAGGACCCACCACGTATAAGACCCCCACCAACGCTCCCTAAAGCCATCAACAAGGGCCCCCCAAACCACGTATAAGGACCACCACCAAAACGTCCAAAAGACCCCAAAAAGGGCCACACACGTAAAGGGCCCCCCACCAACAGCGTTTCATAAAGCCATCAAAAAGGACCACACCACGTATAAGGGGCCACCACCCCCAAAAAAACGTCCATAAAGACCACAAAAAGGCCAACCACGATAAGGACCACCACCCAAAACGTCCCTAAAACCATCAACAAAGGCCACCCACGTATGGCCGCCACCCAAAAGCGCCAAAAGACCATAACAAGGGCCACACCCCGTATAAAGGACCCCCACCAACAGCTCCATAAAGACCCAAAAGGAAAACACCACGTATAAGGACCACACCAACGCGCCATAAAGACCATCAAAAAGGACCAAAACCCCGTATAAGGACCACCACCAACAGCGCCTAAAGACCATCAACAAGGACCCCACCACGTAAAGGACCACCACCAAAGCGCCCCCTAAAGACCCTCAAAAAAGGACCAAACCACGTATAAGGACACCCCAACAGCGTCCAAAAAACCTCAACAAGGACCACCCCACTATAAGGACCACCACCAAAAGCGTCCTAAAAACCATCAACAAGGACCACACCCGATAAGGGGCCACCCCCAAAAACGTCCATAAAGACCATCAACAAGGACCCCACCACGTATAAGGACCACCACCCAAAAGCGTCCATAAAGACCATCAACAAAAACCACACCACGTATAAGGACCACCACCAACACGCCTAAAGACCATCAAAAAGGACCACCCTCGTATAAGGGGCCACCACCCAGCCCCATAAAAAACCTCAACAAGGGGCCACCCCACGTAAAGGGCCACCCCAACAGCGTCCCCAAAGACCTCAAAAAAGGGCCACACCACGTATAAAGACCCCACCCAAAAGCGTCCATAAAGACCTCAACAAGGGCCACACCAGTATAAGGCCACCACCAAAAGCGTCCATAAAGACCATCAACAAAGACCACTCACATATAAGGACCACCACCAAAAAGGTCCTAAAGACCTCAACAAAGACCACATCAAATATAAGGACCACCACCAAAAGCGTCCCTAAAAAACCCAACAAGGGCCACACCACATATAAAAACCCCACCAAAAGCGTCCATAAAAACCATCAACAAAAGGGCCCCCCCACATAAAAGGACCACCACCAAAAAGCGTCCATAAAGCCATCAACAAGGACCCCCAACCCGTTAAGGCCCACCCAAAACGTCCATAAAGACCATCAAAAAAGGACCACCCACGTATAAGGGCCCCACCCAAAAGCGTCCATAAAGACCACAAAAAGGGCCACACCACTATAAGGACCAACACCCCAACAGCGTCCAAAAGACCACAACAAGGACCCACCACGTATAAGGACCACCCCAACACGCCATAAAGACCTCAACAAGACCCACCCGTATAAAGGGCCCCACCAACCGCGTCCCTAAAAACCATCAACAAGGGCCCACCACAAAAAAGGACCAACACCAACACGTCCAAAAGACCATCAACAAGGACCACACCAAAATATAAGACCACCACCACAGCGTCCTAAAGACCATCAACAAAGGGCCCCACCAAGATAAGGACCACCCCCAACAGCGTCCATAAAGACCATCACAAGGACCACACCACGTTAAAGGGCCACCACCAACAGCGCCTAAAGACCATCAACAAGGACCACACACGTAAAGGGCCCCACCAACAGCGTCCAAAAACCATCAACAAGGAAAAACCACGATAAGGGCCACCACCAAAAAGCGTCCCCTAAAGACCATCAAAAAGGACCACACCACATATAAGGACCCCAAATCCTCTACGAGATTTACCACTCATAAACAACGGGGGTTCACTCACGAATTTTCCCCCAAAAAACGACCCAAAAAGGGCACCCAGACCTTTGGGGGGGAGGGGGGGGGAGGGAGGGGGGGGGGGAGGAAAGGGGGAGGGGAGGGGGAGGGGGGGGGGGGGGGGGGAGGGGGAGGGGGGGGGGAAAATGCCCATAACCGAAAAAACCAACCTTAGCTCTGAAGCCCAACTACTTTTTGGAGCCCAGAGTCACTTGTGGAGCCCGAGCACTTAGTGGGGCCCAGAGCCACTTTTGGAGCCAGACCCCCTTAGTGAGCCCCGAGCCACTTAGTGGACCCCAAAACTGGGTTTGTGGACCCGAGCCACTTTGTGGAGCCCAGAGCCACTTTGTGGAGCCCGAGCCACTTTGTGGGGGCCCCAACCACTTAGTGGAGCCAGAGCCCCTTATTGGGGCCCAAAGCCACTTTGGAGCCAAACCACTTATGGACCCGAGCCACTTATGGGGCCCCGAGCTACTTAGTGGAGTCAGCCACTTGTGGGGCCCAAACCCCCCGTGGACCCAGAGCCCCTTAGTGGGGCCCAGAGCCCTTAGTGGGGCCCAGAGCCACTTAAAGGGGGCCCAGAGCCACTTAGTGGAGCCCAGAGCCACTTTGTGGAGCCCCAAACCACTTAGTGGAGCCCCCCAAACCACTTAGTGGGGCCCCCAAACCACTTAGTGGGGCCCGGCCACTTGTGGAGCCCAGAGCCCTTAGTGGACCCAGACCACTTGTGGAGCCCCGAGCCCCTTGTGGAGCCCAACCATTATGGGGCCCAAAGCCACTTGTGGGGCCCCCGAGCCACTTAGTGGAGCCCAAGGCCCCCTTAACAAACAATGACATTAGAGCCTCAAGGTCGGATAAAATTTTAGGTCAAGCTTCTTGCAAACCCACTCTACACCCACCCACCCCACCAACCCCCCACCAACCCACCAACCCACCCACCAAACCCCCCTACCTAGTACCTACTCACCCGAACTAGGGCAGATTCCAGCTCCTCTGACTAACTACCTAATTTAACAAACTAACGAAAAAACTTGTTTGAAAAATAATAGTACTACTACCTACAAAATACATACTACTACTCTCATATAAAACCATTTTTTAGTAACCATAACCAGTCCAGTGTACCAGTGAGATCACACCAACCGCGCGTGAATCACGAAAACCCCCTTGACACTACTTACACTACTACTATACTATACAAAAATAATAAAAAAATAATAAAATAATAAAATAAATAAAAATAAAATAATAAAAATAAAAAATAATACTAAACGAAAAGAAGAAAAAGAAGATTATTAATAAACTACTGTGTCAAAACTTATTTTTACTAGAGTAGAATAGTGGTAGTAGTAGTAGTAGTAGAGTATAGTAATAGTATTTGTAGTTTGGGGGTTGTAGTATAGTTAAAAAGTAGAAATAGTGGTTAGTAGTAGTAGTAGTAGTTAGTTTATGGTAATAGTAGTAGTATTTGTAGGTAGTAAATAGTGTTTAGCTATAGTATATAATAGTACAGTAATGTATAGTATGTAGTAGAGTAAGTAGTATAGTATATAGAGTGGAGAGTAGTAGTAGTGGAGTAGTAGTAGTAGTAACAGTAGAGACTTGTTGTTGCGAGAAGCAGAGGAGGTTTCTGTTTTAACAGTTCACAATGACATGTGCATTTTGGCCAGTGAAATTTATGTCTGAAGTGGAATTTGACACTTAAAAGCATTTTCATTTTGGGGGTTTTCTTGTTCCGGGTCATTAAAGTGCCCTCGAGTCCCATATTGTTTAACTGGAAAAATAAAACTAATAAAGGGGCGAAAGGGAGCGGTTAAAAAAAACTCGTTAGTTCTTTTTACCTAACGCCGCCTATTTCTTCACCAATCCAATATTGAGCATAAAAAAATAGTTATGTGTTATGGTGAAGTCACCGGGTAAATGGTGAGGGGGTCACTGGTACACGGGGGGGGAACAGTTAGGTGAGGGTTTTCCCGTTTTTGGTTTTGGGGCCAAAAATTTCCAAAGTCTTAAACTATCTGGGTAGGATTGTTGGGGCCCATTTTTTCCCCAAAATCGAAAAACATTGGGTGGGGATTGTTAGGCCATTTTCCCAAAAGTCGTTAAAACTATTGGTAGGATTGTTAGGGCCAGTATTTCCAAAGTCGTTAAACTATCTGGTGGGATTGTGGGGGCCAGTATTTCCAAAATCGAAAACTATTGGGGGATTGTTGGGGCCATTTTTTCCAAAGCGTTAAACTTCTGGAGGTTTGTTGGGGGCCATATTTCCAAAATCAAAAACTTCGGGGTAGGTTTGTTGGGCCATTTTTCCCAGATTTAAAAAAAACTGCCTGTGTGTTGGCGGGGTGTGGGAAAAAGTTTTGAACCGCTCTGCACAATTCGGATCTTTTAAAAGATGTCTGTTTTTTGGAGGTCCAAAAGATGGAGGTGCTTTTGCGTATACTGTAAATTATTGCGTTGTTTCCTTTGACAAGCGTAAGTATGCTCGTGATGGGTTTTTTGAACCCAAGAAGTTTTCCCAATTTTTTTTCGTACATTCCCCATGAGCTATAAATCCTGGGTTGGGGTACTGGTGCTGTATATTTTTTCCTTTTATTCAAAGAGGATCTCGGGGTGTTTAAATCTAGATGGTGATGCCGGGCCTCACTTTTTTCCCTAAGATGTAAAGGTTTAAAAACCCGGGTATTTGAGAAAACTTACCTTGTCAGGGCCTACCTGGTCTGGTAGTAAGGGACACTTAAATGCGTTACTTCTGCTATAGGGGATGACATGTTCTGGTTACACTGTACCTTAGGAAAGGTCCCAAGTATACACATTCTTCCTGAGGACGGCAGGGCTGGAGATCCTATAAATTTACAAATAAAATTCACCGTGACTCCTTCTCAATAGATACATCGTGGCGTGAGTGAAGGCGTAGTCGATCTTCCGTGTTTTGGATTTTCTGTAGACTTCGAAATGCAATATTTGGTCGTTCCTGCAGAGTAAAACATCAGAGAGGATAGGTAAATTGGCTGAGTTCCTTCACCATGGTAAAGATGATGGAGGGTTGTATGCAGTTGATGTCAGTGAGAAGTACAGCGGTGTCCAGATGTCTAGCAGCTATTATCAGCAGGATGTCATCCACTGGACGATGATTCAGTCTGTCCACCTCCAGGTGTTCCATATACAGTCTAGCCATGACTGTATAAGTGGTGAGTCCAGGGTCATTATATATGACTGCATGTACGCAGTCACTGATGGAGAAATAAAGCCTCTCTTAGTGCCCCTTTTAGTGCCTCTCTTAGAGCCTTTCTTAGTGCCTCTCGTGTTTGATTCATGTATCCTTTCTACTACTCTCTTCCAGTTCCTTATTTTTCCCTCTCTCCTCCTTCCTCTCCTTCACCTCCACCACCTCCTCCTACTTCTCCTGCTCCTCCTCCTCCTCCTCCTCCTCCTCCACCTCCTGGACCGTCCTTGTGCTCGACACAGTTTCTGTCTGCGTCTTCCGCGCGAAAGTGAGGGTGAATAACCTAGTGAAGGTGCCTACTCTCTCACCCTCCCTGCCCCCCTCCTCCCTCCCTCCCTTCCCCCTCCTTCACTGCCCCCTCCCTCACTTCCCCTCTTCCTCACTTCCCCCCCTAACTCAATTCTCCCTCTCCCCCTCTCTTGCCTTCATTCCCCTCACCCACCAAAACATTTTGACATTTCTGTTTCTAAATCATTCTAAATCTAATACATATAATTTATTATTCAAAAAAATAATCCACGAATTGTAAATTTAGATGAAACGAAAAAATTCGTTGTAATAGTCAAAAATAATTGAGGACTTGATTGACTAGATGACAAAAAAAATTTCTAGGGCCAGGAGCTATGACCCGACCCCTGCAAGTTTTGTAGGGGTCAAGTCATAGTTCCTCGGCCCCTAAGAACTTAGCTCCCGAGGGGCCAGGAGCTAGAAATCGACCATGGAAAAAAATTAGTATTATCTAAACACTGAAATGTTGTCTAGATTAATTTTAATAATTTTTATTTAAAAACTCATAATTTTTAATAAATGAAAATAATGATGATGATGATGATGATGATGATGATGATGATGATGATGATGATGATGATGATGATGATGATGATAGTGGATGATGATAGTGATGACGATGATGATGATGATGATGATGATGATGGTGATGATGATAGTGATGACGATGATGATGATGATGATGATGATGATGATGATGATGATGATGGTGATGATGATGATGATGATGATGATGATGATAATGATTGATAGTGATGATGATGATGATATGATAGTGATGATGATGATGATGATAGTGATGATGATGATGATAGATGATGATGATGATGATGATGATGGTGATGATGATGATAGTGATGATGATGATAGATGATGATAGTGATGATGATGAAGATGATGATAGATATGATATGATGATGATGATGATGATGATAGTGATGACATGATGATGATGATGATAGATGATGATGATGATGACGAATGAATGATGCATGATGATGATGTAGATGATGATGATATGTCTGATGATGATAGATGATAGTGGAATATGATTGATGATAGTGATTGATGATGATGATGATATATTGCATGATGATGATGATATGATGATGATGATGATGATATGAATATTATGATATATGATGCGTATGATGCATGATGATGACTAGTGATGATGATGATGATGATCGATAGTGATGAATGATGATGATGATCGAATATGATATGATAGTGATGATGATGATAGTTCGATATGATGTGATGATGATATGATGACGATGATGATATATGATTATCAGTGATGATATGATGACTGATGATATGATGATGATGATAGTGATCGTAGATGATGATAGTGATGATAGATGATAGTGATGATATATATGATGATGATGATGATGATATATGATGATGACTATGATGATGATGATGATGATACGATGATGATGAATATGATGATAATAGTGATATGATGATGATGATAGTGATGATCGATCATATATGATAGTATATATATGTTATATGATGATATATTATGATGATGATGATCATGCATGATGATAGATGATGATGATCATGATGATGATGATGATTGATAGTGATATATGATAGTGATGGTAATGATGATGCACTGATATGATATGATATGATGTGATCATATGATGATATTACATATATATGATATGATGATGAGATATGATGATGATGACTGATAATGATGGTAATGATGATATGATGATGACGAGTATATATGATGATGATGATATGATGATGAATATGATAGACGATGATGATATATGATGATGATGATGATGATAGATGATGTAATATGATCGATTGATGATGCATGATGATCTGAAATATAAGATGATATATGTGATGATAGATACGATAATAGTATGTGTGATGATGATATATGATGATGATGATAGTCGATGATGATCATGATGATATGAGATACATGATGATGATGATATGATGATGATGATGATGAGAATATGATATCGATGATAGTGATATTCATCATGATCCTATGATGATATGTTGACGATGATGATGATGAGGACATATGATGATGATGATACTATGATATCATGATAGCTATGATGATCATGATAGTGTATGAATATAGTATATCATGCTATAATATGATGATGATATATCATATCACAGTTGATCTTATGATAATGTTGATGATCACCTGATATCATAATTGATATATATGATGATGAGACGATAATTGTATTATAGATTTATAATGAGGTGAGATGATATTGATGATTGATGACTAATTTGATATATCAACGATCTATGCACTGATGATACAAATATGAAGATAGTCATGTGGGATATAGACCAGTCATTATGCTATATCCATTATCACATATACCTAGCTATATATTATCACTATATCAGATAAATCTATATGATCTTATCACTATCATATCATACCTAGTCAATACCCATCTATAATGCATATATCATGATACCTAGATCCGATAGAATGCATATCATCATTATACCATCATAAAATATAATCAGAAATCATATCACCCTATAATCATATATTTCCTATAGAATGTCATCCAGTTACCCTAGTATACAAGTCATATTATCTGATCATCATAATCCCCTATCTAACATACCAAACTAGCCCATCTTAAATAATCATAAAATCCAAACTAAATCTAGTCCATTCCAACAATACCAAACCCCAACCTTGTCTCTAACACACAACAACCCACAAACCCTACATACAGTCCCAACCCAATATGAAGGCACTCCATAAGCGCTGGAGCACTTTCTTGAACACTTGGAACCATGAACAAAAGTATCCCTCACCAGCATCCACCTTATCAAATCACAATATATCCTTTAAACAGACCCCATATATACAACCCTAGAAACCCCCAGTAAACACTATACTGTATATCCTAAATACCCTAGTATAACCCCAGTATAGTATACTGTAATATC
>NW_026507451.1:27500-42500 GCF_026875155.1 Cherax quadricarinatus
CTAGCTACGGTATTGTGAGTTTTGTGCTGCTCCAGCCACTGTATTGTGAGTTTTGTGCTGTTCCAGCCACTGTATTGTGAGTTTTGTGCTGTTCCAGCACTGTATTGTGAGTTTTGTGCTGCTCCAGCCACTGTATTGTGGAGTTTTGTGCTGTTCAAGCCACTGTATTGTGAGTTTTGTGCTGTTCCAGCCACTGTATTGTAAGTTTTGTGCTGTTCTAGCCATGGTATTGTGAGTTTTGTGCGTTTCAGCCACTGTACTGTGAGTTTTGTGCTGTTTCAGCCACTGTATTGTGAGTTTTGTGTTCTTCTAGCCACGGTATTGTGATTTGTGCTGTTCCAGCCACTGTATTGTGAGTTTTGTGCTGTTCCAGCCACTGTATTGTGAGTTTTGTGCTGCTCCAGCCACTGGTAATTGTGAGTTTTGTGCTGTTCCAGCCACTGTATTGTGAGTTTTGTGCTGTTCCAGCCACTGTATTGTGAGTTTTGTGCTGTTCCAGCCACTGTATTGTAAGTTTTGTGCTGTTTCAGCACTGTATTGTGAGTTTTTGCTGTTCCAGTCACGGTATTGTGAGTTTTGTGCTGTTCCAGCCACGGTATTGTGAGTTTTGTGTTGTTTCAGTCACTGTATTGTGAGTTTTGTGCTGTTCCAGTCACGGTATTGTGAGTTGTGTGCTCTTTCAGCCACGGTATTGTGAGTTTTGTGCTGTTCCAGCCACGGTATTGTGAGTTTTGTGCTGTTCTAACCATGGTATTGTGAGTTTTGTGCTGTTCCAACCACTGTATTGTGAGTTTTGTGCTGTTCCAGCCACTGTATTGTGAGTTTTATGCTGTTCCAGCCACTGTATTGTGAGTTTTGTGCTGTTCCAGCACAGTATTGTGAGTTTTATGTTGTTCCAGCAACTGTATTGTGAGTTTTGTGCTGTTCCAGTCACGGTATTTTGAGTTTTGTGCTGTTCCAGACACGGTATTGTGAGTTTTGCGATGTTCCAGCCACGGTATTGTGAATTTTGTGCTGTTCTAGCCACTGTATTGTGAGTTTTGTGCTGATCCAGCCACTGTATTGTGAGTTTTGCGCTGTTCTAGCCACTGTATTGTGAGTTTTGTGCTGTTTCAGCCACTGTATTGTGAGTTTTTGTGCTGTTCCAGACACGGTAATTGTGAGTTTTGCGATGTTCCAGCCACGGTATTGTGAATTTTGTGCTGTTCTAAGCCACTGTATTGTGAGTTTTGTGCTGATCCAGCCACTGTATTGTGAGTTTTGTGCTGTTCTAGCCACTGTATTGTGAGTTTTGTTCTGTTTCTCTCAGTAGTAGTAACCAGTTACCAGTCTCAGTAGTAGTAACCAGTTACCAGTAACCGTCCGTTGACTCAACGATCAACCGTCTCTGCCTGTGTCACGGTCTTTCATATTGTGCTGACCTCAGGAGTATTCAAAGCCCCCCTCACATAGGGTACTGCAGCCGGCTAGTCAGTATTACGAGTGTAACCAAGGAGATAGGTACGGCTGGCAAGGGCTCTGTCCACATAACAGCTATTATACGTAATAACAGCCTACGTGAGTATTTCTTCCCTAATCCACGTATCGAACTCCCACATGATAAATGGTGTACAGCGGTGTGGAGCGTGGATTTACGTTTTTAAGGGTAATTCAAGGCGTTTGAAGACTGTTGTGAGTAGCCGGCAGGGTCAAAGGTGAATCTCCAGCCACCAGCCACTCCCCTCACACCCTCCAGCCACCAGCTACTACCCTCACTCACTACCTACTGCCTGCAAGCCTGTTGCAGCCGTTTCAAGCTTCCTGGCTTAGTGTGTGTGCTAATTGCTTCAATCTCGAGGGGTTGACCCGGATTTTGCAATTAAGCCAGTGTAAGCCAGACTGTGGAAGTGAACGCCAGTCAGCCTATCATCCAGCCTGTCTCCTGTCATCCAACTGCTCCTCCGTGCTTTGTGCATCGTTACACGTCTTCCAGTCAGCCATTCTCGTGGGGTAAGCCAGTCAGCCAACCCAGCTTCTAACCCAGCTGAGAGAGAGAAGTAAGCCACGCAGTAAGAAGTAAGCCAAGTTCCTCTGAGGTATTGTCTATATCGCTTTGTGCTCCCTGTTGGATGCTAAGAGTGGTTTTCACCATTCCTGTTGGCATAGAGTGGGTAAGCCACCTTCGTGGGTAGAGAGTGGAGTCCGCGCCAGTGAGCGCCAGCAGAGTCACACCCACCACCCCCCCTCTACTCACACTACCCCACCACCACCACTCTCTCCCACCACCACCAGCCATCCACCCATCTACCTGTGGTTGTTTGTACCCTTGTACCGGGTCTAGTACTGTTTTGGCTCACATAATTGGTCAAGAGATTGTAGCTGGCGCCAACGACAACCCAATTATGTGAGTTCTTCGAGAGCGCGCATTTCTTCTGACAACAGTGAATGTAGGAGGCGTCAGTATCACCGCGCGGGACACCCTACCCCCCCCCCCGCCCTATCACCAGTACTCCCCGTCTACTACTCCAGACTCCAGTGATAATTTTCTTGAGACATTTTTGCATTTAAAGACATTTGCGTGTGTGAGACATTTATAGTAAATTGCCATCCACTCCACCGAGTTTGTTCATTCCTCCAGTAAGAAAGAACCGATCCCTTGTGTTCTGGTGATTCGATTCCTGCTCCAGGAAGATCTTATTCTGAATGTGAAGCCACCAGCACCCATCAGTGACTTTGTCATGAACCAAGAATTACTGTATTGAACAGCCGAGTTGGTACTCCTAGCAGAAGAGTATACCAGTTTAGTAATTCCACAGTCACTAGTGAATGTAGCCTTACAGCTAGTTCACGATGTACCAGGTGCTGCACACCCTGGTATGGATCGTTCAGTAAAACAAGCCAGATTGAAATACTTTTGGCCTCGTATGGCAACTGATATTTCTGAGTATGTTAGGAAATGTAGTGTCTGCATGCAACATAAAGGCAATGCTAATGGTCCTAATCCAATCCAAGTGTATCCAACTACTAGCGAACCTTGGGAAAGAGTTGCGCTAGATTTGTTAACTAATTTCCAATGTTCCCTCCAAGAACAAACATCTGTGTGTTATGGTAGACCATTTCACCAGATATTGCGAGTTAGTTCCTATTGCAGACAAAGACTGCCGAGACAGTAGCCAAAGCGTTTATAAAGAACGCATTATCTGCAGGCATACCACCCCTAAGTCCCTAGTAACGGATAACGGAGGTGAATTCTGTAATGAAATTCTTGAAAATTTGTGTACCTTGTACAAGATCTCTAATCCACCATTGTTCCTCATCATCCTGCCAGCAATGGGTTAGCGGAACGAACCAATAAGAAAGTACTTGATGTCTTGAGAGCCACTATCAATCCCAACAGTGAAACATGGGATGAAGTATACCTGATGTGCAGTGTGCTATAAATTCTGCTTACAATGTTTTCTATAGGTGACACTCCACATATGCATTGTATGGTGTAGATAAACGTTTGCCTTATGAGTGTTTATATTCTAATCCGAACCAAATTACAACCCTGATGATTTCGAAGCAACTCGTACCAGCTTAGCTCAAAGTGTTTTTTAGAAGAATCCGTGAAACACTTCATAAATCAAACAGCTGAATTCACAAGAGTCGCAAACACTCGATCAAAGCCATCCAAAATCAAAGTAGGTTCGAGAGTTATGCTGATTAACTTTAACAAAACGTCAGCAATGCCAAAGCTTGATCAAAAGTTTGTTGGTCCTTATCGAGTAGTTGAACATATCACTGGTAATAAAGTATACGGTTAGAGAGAAGTACTTGTCAGTATAAAGAATCGCATTTGGATCATATGAAGTTAGTATATGATGATAATGATGTTCCAACCCAGACTAATGTGACAGACTCTGACAATCCTCCTGATCCTGTACTCTCTTTCCTCTGATACTCAGTCAGATGATCAACCTGAATGTCGTTATTCCCTACGTACACGACAGGTATTGAGAAATCCTCAAGTATCATTTGTAACTTCCAATTCAGATTTGCCTCAAATACAGCATGAGTTAGCCAATGCTACAGAGTTTGATCCTCCAGAGATGACACCCATTCTGCATATGTCAATCACACCCTAGCAGAGTTGGGGTTAAATGTAAATAACCTGTTATAGATGAATAATTACAGTATCAACTTACCAGTATTCAAGAATTTTTTTTTTGTGTTCATGTTCTCTCCGCATTCTGAGAGTTAACAGTCTAGATTTGCGTGCACCGAATCTGCCTTTCTGTTAAACACTCTTTCTTTGTATATATTCCTTCCTCAGAATCCGTAGATCACACGAATTACAGATCGATCGATCAAAATTTTTGTTTTTATCACTTGTAATCTCAACGTTGAGTTCGTTGTTCATTTGTTGAGTTTTAAGTTGTACTATAGTATACCTTGTATTGCATTACAGTTTCAGTTACGTAAGCTTTCATCCCATTGTTCTAATTATGTATATATAATGTTTACTGTTGTGTACTTTGACATTGTATAGAATCAGCCCAAGCCGTACCTGCCATCTCTAGTTTGTATTAGTTGTATGTCGGGACGACATACGTTAGCGTCGCCGAGCTCTCAGTAGTAGTAACCAGTTACCAGTCTCAGTAGTAGTAACCAGTTACCAGTAACCGTCCGTTGACTCAACGATCAACCGTCTCTGCCTGAGTCACGTCTTTCATATTGTGCTGACCTCAGGAGTATTCAAAGCCCCCCTCACATAGGGTACTGCAGCCGGCTAGTCAGTATTACGAGTGTAACCAAGGAGATAGGTACGGCTGGCAAGGGCTCTGTCCACATAACAGCAATTATACGTAATAACAGCCTACGTGAGTATTTCTTCCCTAATCCACGTATCGAACTCCCACATGTATATTTTCAGCCACTGTATTGTGAGTTTTGTGCTGTTTCTAGCCACTGTATTGTGAGTTTTGCGCTGTTCCAGCCACGATATTGTGAATTTTGTGCTGTTCTAGCCACGGTATTATGAGTTTTGTGCTGTTCTAGCCACGATATTGTGAGTTTTGTGCTGTTTCAGCCACTGTATTGTGAGTTTTGTGCTGTTCTAGCCACTGTATTGTGAGTTTTTTGCTGTTCCAGCCACGGTATTGTGAGTTTTGTGCTGTTCTAGCCACGGTATTGTGAGTTTTGTGCTGTTCTAGCCACTGTATTGTGAGTTTTGTGCTGTTCTAGCCACTGTAGTGTGAGTTTTGTGCTGTTCTAGCCATGGTATTGTGAGTTTGTGCTGCTCCAGTCACTGTATTGTGAGTTTTGTGCTGTTCTAGCCACTGTATTGTGAGTTTGTGCTGTTCTAGCCATGGTATTGTGAGATTTTTGCTGTTCCATCCACGGTATTGTGAGTTTTGTGCTGTTCTGGCCACGGTATTGTGAGTTTTGTGCTGTTCTAGCCACTGTATTGTGAGTTTTGTGCTGTTCTAGCCACGGTATTGTGAGTTTTGTGCTGTTCCAGCCATGGTATTGTGAGTGTTTTAATTCTCGTGGTTATAGAATTCATACATCACTACGGATTCACAGCACCATCACCACGGATTAACAGCATCATCACCACGGATTCACAGCACCATCACCACGGATTCACAGCACCATCACCACGAACAACCAAAGGCCACAATCTTAAATTAAGAAAACGCATAAAGGTCACTAGAAAGTACTTCATTTTTTCCAAGGTTGTAAACACCAAGACTAACCTTTATAACAAGACGACCAAATGACTGAAGGAATAAAAGACGAAGACAGTTGAAACTGATCTGGAGATTGTGGACAGTGTACCACCCGAATAAATATTGGACTGCAGCTACAAATAGGAGAATGGAATAGGCAATTTAGTGACACACACACACACACACACACACACACACACACACACACACACACACAGAGGTATGATAAAGCTCACGGTTCAGAGAGAGTGACCTAGTAGCGATCAGTGAAGAGGCGGGGCCAGGAGCTCGGACTCGACCCCCGCAACCTCAACTAGGTGAGTACAACTAGGTGAGTACACACACACACACACACACACACACACACACACACACACACACACACACACACAGTAGAAAACAATATGAGGCGAGGAAGGTAATAGGTATGTTAGAAAGCAGCAGCATAGTGCTTTCATATGCTTGAGTGACTCTCCTGCCTGCTGCGTACTCACCTAGTTGGAGTTGCTGGGGTCGATTCATAGCTCCTAGCCCCGCTTCCTTGCTGGTGTGTGTGTGTGTGTGTGTGTGAGAGAGAGAGAGAGAGAGAGAGAGATCCTCTTTCCTTGTTTTACTCTCCTTTCCCTTCGTCTCTTCCTCCATCCATTAATTCCCTTCCCTTCCCTTCCTTACCCTCCCCAATCCCTCCCCTCCATTCACCAGGTCGGTCACTTACCCTCCCTTTCAGAACTACAGTGTGAAGACTGATGTGAGGTTGGGGGGGGAAGGGGTGGTGGGGGAGGGTGGTGGTGGTGACGGAAGGTGTGGTGGTGAGGGAGGGTGGTGGTGGTGACGGAAGGTGTGGTGGTGAGGGAGGGTGGTGGTGGTGACGGAAGGTATGGTGGGGACGGGGTTAGATGTGTGGAGAAGTGGAGGCAGAGTTGTAGGTCCTCTGAATGGCACACTTCTCCCCCTTCCCCCCTTATCTGTTAGTTAGTTACCATTTTGTCCTAGGCACATGTCGATTAGACACTAGGCCTGTGTGTGTGTGTGTGTGTGTGTGTGTGTGTGTGTGTGTGTGTGTGTGTGTGTGTGTGTGTGTGTGTGTGTGTGTGTGTGTGTGTGTGTGTGTATGTGTGTGTGTGTGTGTTTATGTGTGTGTGTGTGTGTGTGCATGTGTGTGTGTATGTTGTGTGTGTGTGTGTGTGTGTGTTTGTGTGTGTATGTGTGTGTGTGTGTGTGTGTGTGTTTGTGTTTGTATGTGTGTGTGTGTGTGTGTGTGTGTGTATGTGTGTGTGTGTGTGTGGGGTGTGTGTGTGTGTGTGTGTGTGTGTGTGTGTGTGTGTGTGTGTGTGCATGTGAACACTTTAGTCACAGTAAAAAAACAAAATTCGTCATTAATATTTTACATAAAACACACACACACACACACACACACACACACACACACACACACACACACACACACACACACACACACATATATATATATATATATATATATATATATATATATATATATATATATATATATATATATATAATATAGTTCCTATTATTAGTTCTATTGTTTTCATATAATTACCTTCTATTATATATGTAATTCTTCATTTAAAAAATACACAGCCTGTGTGATGGACTATGACAGGGAAACATAGCTGGCTTTTGTTCCCACAGTGTAACTATCATACAGAACAGTGTAGCAGCACACTGCTGGTGTTCCCACAATGTAACTATCATACAAAACAGTGTAGCAGCACACTGCTGGTGTTCCCACAATGTAACTATCATACAGAACAGTGTAGCAGCACACTGCTGGTGTTCCCACAATGTAACTATCATACAGAACAGTGTAGCAACACACTGCTGGTGTTCCCACAATGTAACTATCATACAGAACAGTGTAGCAACACACTGCTGGTGTTCCCACAATGTAACTATCATATAGAATAGTGTAGCAGCACACTGCTGGTGTTCCCACAATGTAACTATCATACAGAATAGTGTAGCAACACAATGCTGGTGTTCCCACAATGTAACTATCATACAGAATAGTGTAGCAACACACTGCTGGTGTTCCCACAATGTAACTATCATACAGAACAGTGTAGCAGCACACTGCTGGTGTTCCCACAATGCAACTATCATATAGAATAGTGTAGCAGCACACTGCTGGTGTTCCCACAATGTAACTATCATACAAAACAGTGTAGCAACACACTGCTGGTGTTCCCACAATGTAACTATCATACAGAACAGTGTAGCAGCACACTGCTGGTGTTCCCACAATGTAACTATCATACAGAACAGTGTAGCAACACACTGCTGGTGTTCCCACAATGTAACTATCATACAGAACAGTGTAGCAACACACTGCTGGTGTTCCCACAATGTAACTATCATATAGAATAGTGTAGCAGCACACTGCTGGTGTTCCCACAATGTAACTATCATACAGAATAGTGTAGCAACACACTGCTGGTGTTCCCACAATGTAACTATCATACAGAATAGTGTAGCAACACACTGCTGGTGTTCCCACAATGTAACTATCATACAGAACAGTGTAGCAGCACACTGCTGGTGTTCCCACAATGTAACTATCATACAGAATAGTGTAGCAACACACTGCTGGTGTTCCCACAATGTAACTATCATACAGAACAGTGTAGCAACACACTGCTGGTGTTCCCACAATGTAACTATCATATAGAATAGTGTAGCAGCACACTGCTGGTGTTCCCACAATGTAACTATCATACAGAATAGTGTAGCAACACACTGCTGGTGTTCCCACAATGTAACTATCATACAGAATAGTGTAGCAACACACTGCTGGTGTTCCCACAATGTAACTATCATACAGAACAGTGTAGCAGCACACTGCTGGTGTTCCCACAATGTAACTATCATATAGAACAGTGTAGCAGCACACTGCTGGTGTTCCCACAATGTAACTATCATACAGAATAGTGTAGTAACACACTGCTGGTGTTCCCACAATGTAACTATCATACAGAATAGTGTAGCAACACACTGCTGGTGTTCCCACAGTGTAACTATCATACAGAATAGTGTAGCAACACACTGCTGGTGTTCCCACAATGTAACTATCATACAGAATAGTGTAGCAACACACTGTTGGTGTTCCCACAATGTAACTATCATACAGAATAGTGTAGCAACACACTGCTGGTGTTCCCACAATGTAACTATCATATAGGATAGTGTAGCAGCACACTGCTGGTGTTCCCACAATGTAACTATCATACAGAATAGTGTAGCAACACACTGCTGGTGTTCCCACAGTGTAACTATCATACAGAATAGTGTAGCAACACACTGCTGGTGTTCCCACAATGTAACTATCATACAGAATAGTGTAGCAACACACTACTGGTGTTCCCACAATGTAACTATCATACAGAATAGTGTAGCAACACACTGTTGGTGCTCCCACAATGTAACTATCATACAGAATAGTGTAGCAGCACACTGCTGGTGTTCCCACAATGTAACTATCATACAGAATAGTGTAGCAACACACTGTTGGTGTTCCCACAATGTAACTATCATACAGAATAGTGTAGCAACACACTGGTGGTGTTCCCACAATGTAACTATCATACAGAATAGTGTAGCAACACACTGTTGGTGTTCCCACAATGTAACTATCATACAGAATAGTGTAGCAACACACTGCTGGTGTTCCCACAATGCAACTATCATACAGAATAGTGTAGTAACACACTGTTGGTGTTCCCATAACGCAACTATCATACAGAATAGTGTAGCAACACACTGTTGGTGTTCCCACAATGTAACTATCATACAGAATAGTGTAGCAACACACTGCTGGTGTTCCCACAATGCAACTATCATACAGAATAGTGTAGTAACACACTGTTGGTGTTCCCATAACGCAACTATCATACAGAATAGTGTAGCAACACACTGTTGGTGTTCCCACAATGTAACTATCATACAGAATAGTGTAGCAACACACTGTTGGTGTTCCCACAATGTAACTATCATACAGAATAGTGTAGCAACACACTGTTGGTGTTCCCACAATGTAACTATCATACAGAATGCTGCAGCAGTAGAAGTAGTAATTCTAGTAGTAGCAGTTGTAGTAGCAGCAGCAGGTAAGGTCAGTCAGAGGTTGACAAAAAGCCAGCCATCACAGGCTGGTAGTCCCGCTAGTGTGAGTTTCACTTTTTCCTAGGGAGTCGCTGGGAAAGGGGTCGAAGACCTCTTTGAAGGACGACCCTGGTGTCTAGGGTCGTGCCAGCCCCCCTGACCTAGTGCCCCCCACTCCATCACCCCTCTCCCTCCCATTCCTTCACCCCTCTCTCCTTTCCCTCCCCCACTCTCCCCACTGACCCAGTCCCCCTTCCTCTCTCACTCTCCCTCACCCCCACCATCTAACTTTTACCCTCATCTCCCTGCTACATACTGTTTCACTATTAACCCATGTGTTGGACGTACCTCGTATGGGCCAGTAGGCCTGCTGTAGTGTTCCTTCTTTCTTATGTTATGTTGTGATGAAACTTAGGCTACATTTCGTGACTCGACAACGGTGATGGGGTGAGCGAAACGTTGTCTATGGGGGTCACGTGACTCCCCCTAGGTGAGCTGCGTAAGATTAGAAGATGTTAATTATTGACCTGATGCTTGATGTTTCTCTCATGAAGGTCTTGAGGCATCTGGGCGAAATGTTCGTCGTAGCGGTCGGAAATGTTTCTGTTGGGTGAGTGGGAGAAACGATTTTTGTGGCAGCTGGCTTCTACAAAAGCAGGCGTCTCAGTAGCAATAGCAGGAGGAGCAGTAACAACAGCAATAATGTCACAAGCAGCAGTTGCAGCAGTAGCAACAGCAGTAGCACCACCAGCAGCAACAACAGCAGTAGCACCACCAGCAGCAACAACAGCAGTAGCACACCATAGCAGCAACAACAGCAGTAGCACCACTAGCAGTAACAACAGCAGTAGCAGCAGGAGTAACAACAGCAGTAACACCACCAGCGCCAGCAACAGCAGTAATAATAGCAGCAACAACACCAACAGCAGCAGGATCAACAGCAGTAGCAGCAACAACAGCAGTAACAATAGCAGCAACAACAATAATTCTTCACCCTACAGTTTTAATTAGTTCCTGGAAGACAGAAATCCTAGCATTCACATCTCGCTCCAAACTACACCCACACTGTAACCAACACCGTGCCACACACAATGACACACACACATAGTGACCCACACAGACACACATAGTGGCACACACAGAGACACACACATAGTGTCACACACACACAGTGCCACACACAGTAACACACACAGAGACATACACAGCGACCCACACAGACACACAGAGAGACACACATACAGACACACACATTGCTACACACACACACACACGGTGACCCACACACAGTGACACACAAAGTGACCCACACGGAGACACACACAGTGCCACGCACAGTGACACACACACACACACACACACACACACACACACACACACACACACACACACACACACACACTCACAACACACACAGTCATAGAGTTGTAAGGCAGTGGAATAGCCTAGAAAATGACGTAGTGGAGGCAGGAACCATACACAGTTTTAAGACGAGGTTTGATAAAGCTCATGGAGCGGGGAGAGAGAGGGCCCAGTAGCAACCGGTGAAGAGGCGGGGCCAGGAGCTAAGACTCGACCCCTGCAACCACAAATAGGTGAGTACAAATAGGTGAGTACACACATCTCTCTCTCTCCGAAAATCATTTTGATGTTGCAGCCTATGGAATATCCCACGGACCTCTCATTCTCTACTCAAAGACCCATCCTGGTACTTTTACTCTCTACAAAGCGACCACTTGACCCCGTTCTGGCACTTGAAGCTGGTATTTCCCCAGTGGTAACTGGCGCTTCCGTTTCTCGTAACTGGAGCTTGGGCACCACTGACTAGTACTGCCACTGCACTCCAGTACTCACTCCAACGTGGAGTACGGAGGAGGTAGAGTGTAACTGACTGACCTATGTATAGGTTGACGTGTGTATAGGATGACGTGCGTATATGATGCTAAATGGGGTAAAAGGAACACTTGTGTCGGTTCAGGACATTAAATGTCCTGAACTGTATACAAAAGCGGCCTTTTCACAGGTTGTCGATATCACGAAACCATTTGCAACCAGCATCTTAAATGTTTTTGTTGAGTATCTTGGAGACTAACTAGTCTTGGTGAGCCAGTGTTGCTGATGCTGCCTCGGTGTTGCTGATGCTGCCTCAGTGTTGCTGATGCTGCGCTCAGTGTTGCTGATGCTGCCTCAGTGTTGCTGATGCTGCCTCAGTGTTGCTGATGCTGCCTCGGTGTTGCTGATGCTGCCTCAGTGTTGCTGATGCTGCCTCAGTTGAAATCAGAGTTGGAGGCGGGGGACGCGTCACAAGCGGTGTTCCACAGGGATGAGTACTGGGCTCTTTGTTATTCCAACGCATACATAAACGACATAGATAAGGGAATAAATAGTGACATAAGCAAGTTTGCCGATGACATTATATCAGGTCGTCAGATTAATTGTGATGAGGACCCCAGAGTGCTACAGGACGATCTGGTGCTGTGATCGGAGAAGTGACGGATGCAGTCTAATGTAGACAAATGTTAGGTTCTAAACCTAGGAAAAGAGAATAACCATGGCACTTACAAACTAAATAATATAGATCTCAACCACTCTGACCGCGAGAAAGATTTGGGAGTTCTGGTTAGTAGTAATCTAAAACCAAGACAACAGTGTATAAGTGTTCGCAATGAACCTAATGTAATTCTTGGCTTTATATCAAGAAGTATAAATAGCAGGAGACTTCAGGTTATGCTTCAACATTATATATCGTTGATTAGGTCTCATTTAGATCATGGTGCACAGTTCTTGTCACCGTATTATAGAATGAATATAAATGCGCTGGAAAACATACAGAGCAGGATGACAAAATTGATCCCATGTATCAGAAATCTTTCCTACAGACTGAGGGCACTGAATCTGCACTCTCTGGAGAGGTGTAGAATTTGAGAAGTGTATAAAGGGAGGACTTAAATAAATAAAGGAGATATAAGTACTGTGGTAAAAGATCTAACCAAGACAGGACTCGCAGCAGTGGGTTCAAATTAAAAAAAAAATAGATTTAGAAAAACACTGGTTTGGTAAAATAGATTCGTGGATGAGCATAACAATGTTCCGAGTACCGTCACTGAAGCAATAACCTTGACTAGCTTTAAAAATAGGATAGATAAATGTACGAGTGGGTGTGGGTGAGTTGAATTTGCCTAGGATGGGCTAGTAGGCCTACTGCATTACTCCTTCCATCCTTCAAATCTGTCCTTTTCCTTACGTTTTCCAACCTGTTTTTCCAGCCTTAAGAATCAGCCTCGAGTGTTAACATGGCGTTGAACACCTTTCCGGATAGCTAAATGTATTTTACTGGGCTCTCTTCTTCCTGCTTGTGTCCGTACTTTGTTATGGAACGGCAGGAGGTTCGCGGGAGAAACTTTCTTGTGTCTGAAGCCGAGTGTGGTGGTCGTTTGTATGTTCTGTTGTACCTTATACGATGTACTAGTCAAGGCTACTGGACAGCAGTACACCTGTCTGTAAGTTCTCCCGTCTTTATGATCTGTTGCTCTCTGTCCCACCGTCTTGTAAATTCCTTCCAGAGGAACACACACACACACACACACACACACACACACACACACACACACACACACACACTCACACACACACACACACACACACACACACACACACACCCACACACACACACACACACACACACAACACACACACACACACACACACACACACACACCACACAACACACACACACACACACACACACACACACACACACACACACACACACACACACACACAACACACCACACACACACACACACACCACACAACACACACACACACCACACACACACACACACACACACACACACACACACACACACACACACACACCACACACACACACACCACACACACACAAGTAACCAGAACCACTTTCCATAACAAAATATACATAGACCTATATACTAGGCTTACACATTTTTCATAGGCGGGTCCAAACATCTTCCCAAAAAATAACTAATCCGTGTTAACATAAGAAAGAAGGAGCACTGCAGGAGGCCTACTGGCCCATGTTAGGCAGGTCCAAGTCACACCTCAAGAAGAAAGGAGAGAGATATCTAAACATGCCCGAAATCGGCATAGCTTAAATTTCTGCAGCACACAGTGGATACCAGGTGGTACAACAGTGGGTGAAAATGGCCACTTGCAGGTGGTACCACTTTGAAAGTGGTGGAGAAATACGTTATTGAATAAACTTTATCTATGAAATATCTGTCACAGACACTAAGACAGCCAAAACTTCCGTCTAGCGTGAAGCTAAAGAGAAGACAGTTAAAACAACAGCTTCACCCGTCCTTAAAGACAGGCAACAGCAGCCTCACCCGTCTTTAAGACAGACAACAGCAGCCTCACCCGCCTGTATGGCAGGCAACAAAAGCCTCACCCGTCAGTAAGACAGGCAACAGCAGCCTCACCTGTCTGTAAGACAGGCAACAGCAGCCTCACCCGTCTGTAAGACAGGAAACAGTAGCCTTACCCGTCTTTAAGACAGACAACAGCAGCCTCACCCGTCTTAAAGACAGACAACAGCAGCCTCACCCGTCTGTATGGCAGGCAACAAAAGCCTCACCCGTCAGTAAGACAGGCAACAGCAGCCTCACCCGTCTTTAAGACAGGCAACAGCAACATCACCTGTCTGTAAGACAGGCAACAGAAGCCTCACTCGTCTTTAAGACAGGCAACAGCAGCCTCACCCGTCTTTAAGACAGGCAACAGCAACCTCACCCGCCTTTAAGGCAGGCAACAGCAGCCTCACCCGTCTTTAAGACAGGCAACAGCAGCCTTACCCGTCTTTAAGGACAGACAACAGCAGCCTCACCCGTCTTTAAGACAGGCAAGCAGCCACCCTCTTAAGACAGACAACAACTTACCATTTAAGACAGGCAACAGCAAGCCTCACCCGTCTTTAAGACAGGCAACAGCAGCCTCACCCGTCTTTAAGACAGGCAACAGCAGCCTCACCCTCTTAAGACAGACAAAACTACGTATTTAAGACAGGCAACAGCAGCCTCACCCGTCTTTAAGACAGACAACAACCTTACCCGTCTTTAAGACAGGCAACAGCAGCCTCACCCGTCTTTAAGACAGGCAACAGCAGTCTCACCCGTCTTTAAGACAGGCAACAGCAGCCTCACCC
>NW_026507451.1:45000-46617 GCF_026875155.1 Cherax quadricarinatus
ATGCGGGAAAACTTTTGTGAGCCAACTGTTTTGGGGTCATCTGCGAGGACAACTCTGTGGCACAAATGTTTTTTGAGTACAAAAGGGGAGGAAAAACTCGGTTTAGGGAAACTGTTGAGTACAAACGGGACAACTCAATACCTTCCCAAAAAACAAGGGCAATTTTATGGGGATATTATTTATGATTGTGGTTCCTCATTTCCCTACTCTCTGTCTCTCTTTCCTTGTGTCTGTATACGTCTGTCTGTGTTCATTCTGTCTCTAACTCTCAATCCCACTCCCTCACTTTCCCCTCCTTCAGCATCAGATATGAATAATTTTTCCAGTGTCCGCCTCTGGGACAAGAAAAACCATGAAACCGAGAGCAAAAATAAAAAGGAAATAGTTATAGAAGAGGCCAGGGACACAAACTGGCTTAGTTCAACAGCCATGTCCAACTTTCTGACTAGGACGAACACTAAGCCAAACTAACCCCCTTTGGTACACTTCGACCATGGTGACTACCCCGACGTCATTATTGCACGTTTTCCAACAGTGCCCATGACATTACATGCCCCAAAAGCATGCAGATGTTGAGTGTTTGGATGTCGGAAATAAGATTGGGAATATCGCGAATATTTGCCATGAATTTTTACGGTTTGAGATCGGGCATTGACCTGTAGATTTTATTCTGTGAAATACAGCATTATGGTCCACCATATTTATACAATATTTTTAATTATATGTTGAAATTTATGTGTAATTATTAAAGTTTGTATAATTTTTAAAAAAGAAACATTGTTTATTTTTTACATAAAACATTTGTACAGAAGATTACATAATATTCTGTTAATTTGTGTACTAATATATATATTATATTATATTATATTATTATATATTATATATATTATAATAAATTTTTATATATTATATATATAAAAATTTTATATATATATATATATATATATATATATATATTATATATATATAATATATATATATATATATATTCCGAAATAAAGAGTCGTAAACAGGATAGGAATAAATCTGGAATAAATTCACAATATATGAGATTTGCATAAGTTATTTTGTGTTTTTATTTAAATACTCTATGAAAGGTTTGAATATCATGATCCTAAAAAAGCAGGAACAGCCTATAAGTTTTAGGAAAATACTGATGAAATATTAATGACGATTTTTCACTGGAGAATGAACATCTGCCGCCATCTGTTTAGGACTTTCTCAAAATACCGTCGTGGTAATGCAACCTTTGCAACCAGAATTATCTCTATGTCCCTTCACTCAACTGCTTATCACAAGGCACTGTCCACTAATTTAAACAAAGCATTGCATGTGCAACACACACATAATTCACTCATACAAAGAATGTGTTACGTGAAAGAGATAGACAGACGGTGTAGCCTTGAGAGAGGTGGCACCCTGGCACCCTGGTGGGAGGTGCCTGGCTCGGTCAACGAAAATCTCTGCACACCTGACATACATACGCTTTGATATTACTTTCCTTCTTACTCCCACTATTTAAAATTTTTCATTAATGCCTCACCTCGTGTAAGCACACCCCCATTACCCGGAACTAGCCTGATATTCTACAGGGGGGATGAAAAAAAACTAATTTTT
>NW_026507452.1:0-19038 GCF_026875155.1 Cherax quadricarinatus
TCCTTTCCCTTTGTCTCGTCATTACCGCCACCGTTCGGTTATTTGGGTGTTTTTTAATGCCCACCATTTCCTCGGGGGGGTTCACTGTGATTCCCGGGGAATTCAGTTAGGGGCTTTTTTTCCCACCCCCCCCCCCCATGTTTTAAATACGGGTACCACCCCCATTTTGACCCCTGGGACTCATACCTCTCTTGCTCGATCTCTCAATTGCTTTTCCCTCCGCCCATTAGATTTCACTTGTCTGTTCCCCGGGTTACATGACATGATCTTTCCCCAATCTTCTTATTTCCCCCTTCATATTCCCCCTCTTCGCCCCCCCACGCTGGAAAATTTAATTGGAAAATTGGGCCCCTTTACTCACACCTAACTTTTTTTAAAAAGGGGTTCCTTTTCGCCCCTCCATCGATGGTTTTTTTACCCCTTTTCTGTCCCCTTTTACCGCAGCTTCTCATTCTATACCCCAAACTTCGGGCGGGCATTCTCAAAAAGCGTCCCTTTGGTGGTCCCTGCTTGTGCCCCGTGCAGTACTTTGAAACCGCTCTGGGCAGGTAGGGGTACAATGAAAAAAGAGCGACTCCTTGTTTTTAAACAGAAGCGTGCGATCGCCGCCGTGTACCGTACGCTAAACCATTGCTGGCGGATTATGTCCCCCCTCACCTCTGCTTCCTTTATGATGCAGTCTGGAAAAAGACGAAAACGGGTGGTAAATTTTCTCCTGCCCCGGGCCCCTGTTCCGGGTTTCCCGGTGTTGATATAGCAAACCCACTAATGTTGCCTGAAATTGGCAACATCGGGGTCCGTTTTTCCGGGACCCTCAACCCCCCAAATTTCTTTCCTAAAATTTGCCGGGGTTTAAACCCCCTTGGACTTTTTTTTCTCTCAGAAAAGAACTGTATAATGGTTTTTAACCTTCAAGAACTGGAGGCAAACACTCCAGCTGTCGTCATCGGCAGCTGGGCCCACGACATTCATATTGATGCAAAACTTTACTTTCAGTCAGCCCTTCAGTCCATTACCCCTTTTCAATCTTTTTTTGGTCAAAAGGGAGTTCTTCCCAGCTGTAAACCCCCATTGCTCCCTTTCCGAAAAAACCACATACGGGACATGAAACCTCCCACTATCCCCCATTGCTTTACCAGTGAGTTTTGCAAATAATGGAACGTCTAGTAAATAAAGTTTATGTGGTATTTAAGACCAAAAACATCTCTCCATCTAAATATGGTTTTCGAAAGGGGCGTTCACCATAACCCCTTACTGCATTGGATACTATTTTTTTCGTAATGCCTTGCGAATAACCACTCAGTTTTGCCATATTTTTTGCCCTTGGAAGGCTTGACACAATTAGGGATAAAATTTTTTGCCCAAGCCCACTCCTTTGGGCCTTGAGGCAAACTACCCCTTCCTTAAGAACTTTTAACGACAGGCATTTTCCGTGTTCGTTAATAATGGTTACCCCCGGGCTTTACCAAGCTGAAGGTTCCCCCAGGGGTGGTTCTGGCACAACACTTTTTTTCCTTGCTATTAAAGATTTGGCCTCTAGTCTTCCATAAAAAAATTTGGTCATCCTCATGTTGAGACTTCGCTATTGCCTTGCAGGCGCTTTACTGTCACCTCCTTACGTTTCTCTCCAAAAATGCGCGACGTGTTTCCAATTGGGCCACCCCCACAGGGTTTTTAAAATTTTTCCCCACTAAAACCCACCAAATCCTTTACAGACGCTTGTCATCTCCCATCATCCTTTGTACCTCAAAGGCCCCGTATCCCTGAAAGTGAACAGTCAAGTTTCTGGGCCTCCTCTTTGTCGTGGGTTTCCTGGAAAACCCCACATTTCCCTCTGAAGGCAACTTTTCACAGCCGGCTGAACCTTTTTTAAAAAACCCTGCTCACTTTTGTGGGGGGGCTGATCGTCGAACCCTCCTTCGCCACATTCCACCTTATTTTTTCGAAAATTGATTATGGTGACCCAAACTTTGACGGGATCTCTGCTACTCTCTCTAGCCTTAACCCCATTCTCACCCAAGGGTTACTTTACCTTTGGGGCTTTTGCTCTTCCCCGTCGAAAGCCCTAGCAGAAGCGAACGTTCCATCCTTACCCCATCGCCGTGATGCCCCTTGCCTCGCTACATTACCCTCATATCTCCGCAACCTTCCTTTTTTAGAAAGGTCACTGATATTAGCAGACATTCTTTATTTGTTCGCCGCCCCTGCTTACTCCGTCCCATCTCTCTTCGCCTTCATTCGCTCTTGTCTTCCTCTTCAACTACCACCTTTCAATGTACAAGTAGCTCTTCACTTTTCACTACCCCCCTGGAAGATTCCAGCTGTTCGAGTCTTGTTCTTTCTCCTCCCTTGCTCGAAAAAACCCAAACTGCTACGGTCGCTTCCCGCTCTCTTTTCTGACCACTTTCACCTCTCATTCTCGATGCCATTGCTGTTGTACACAGATGGGCTCCTAAGTCTTCTGACGCGTAGATTCGCAGCAGTGTTTCCGGACAGCGTCGTACAAGGGCATTTACTATCTTCGTCTAGTATTTTTAACTGCTGAATTATAAGCCATCCTACAAGCACTTCTCCGATTGTCATCTATTCCTGTGTTCATCATTTGTGGTTTGTCTCAGGACTCCTTAGTGCTTTGCAGGCTATACAAAAATTTGATACACCATCACCCCCTTAGTACCTCCGTATCCCAACTTTGGCTACGGCCGCATCTTTACCAATCATAAAGGGATATTTGTTTTTTGTGGGTCCCTGGATAATGTTGACGGTACAGGGCAATGACCAGCAGACAACGCTGCGACGGTCCAGCGGACATGACCTACCATTTCATATAGAGGTATTCCATGTACGACTAGTTTTGCAGTAATATCTTCCCACCTTCACACACCGATGGCACAAGTTGGTCTACTATGCTCTAAACAAACTTTAATCTATTAAACCAGTATAGTTACTGGCCGTCTCTTATCCACCAGTGTCGAGTTTGGAGACTACTCTCTCCCGTCCTTGCGCAGTGGTCAAGACTCGTCTTATCATGATATCTCATGGAGAGGCGTCTGCTACATCTCTGTGAGAATTGCCAAGCTCCATTTATCATCAGCCACATTCTGTTGACTGCCCACTTTATCAACGAGCATCGCAAATTTCCTCTGTCGTCGTCTTCGCCCCCCCGCTGCTCCTCTTATACCAGTCCCTCTCGCGATGGAACCACCTTTCATCCGGACGTTCACTCATTGACTTTTTGATCAACGACTGACTTAATTCACAAATTCTGATACTTTCAGCCCTTACCTCTACTTCAATCTCATTGCTATCCACTCTACCCCCGTACTATCCCCTGCCCCGCTGTTTTCTGTAACCCTGCTGATACATCCCCCCCACCCTTCGGCCATCCAATTTCCTTGCTTCCATCCCTACCCTTGCAGCGCAGTAATAGGTCCCTTTGCTTAGCGCTTCTTTTTTTATTATAATAATAATAATAATAGAAAAGGCAAAAAAAAATTGGAGTTATTTTCCTCAACACACAGTAAAGTTTATAGAATGAGCTAAGCTATTTAATTTTCCAAGGAAAATGTTGTATTTCAACATTCTTGGGCATAAGACATAAAATATCATCGACATATCTGAACCATTTTGCTCTATTAGGAGAGGACAGTGTTAAGCAATCTTGTTTCAAAAATTCCATGTTATAATTACTAAGAACAGGTGAAAGAGAAAACCCCCAATGTCATACCAAATTTTCTGAGTTTAAAATTTATATATAAATACAAATTTTGCATCAACAATGCAAAGTTTAATAAGTTTAAGATGGTAGAAACTGGTAATGGTAATCATAATTAACGAGTTCTTCAATAGAAACTTAAATAAATCAACAGACTTTCGTAACAAGTAAGTAACATCAAAACTAACCATGTTAAAATCATTAAGTACAGGTACAAGGAGTCTTAACGTTGTCAACTAAATCTAAGTAGTTTTTAACATTGAAGTTAAAATTATAACCACATAGGCACAAAGCAGACAAGCCATTAGACAATTATACGAAACTGATTCCTATGGAGCAAATAATTGATCTGATTGGATTACCTGGTTTGTGTGTTTTTATTAGTCCAGAACGATGGAAAGGTAAGATGGATTAGTGGAAGTAAATTTGTTTAATTAATTCATCTTTTCCTTTTAGTATAAGTTTTATTGTTTTATTGAAACTGCTGTTAACGGTTTCTTAAGGTAAGGCAATGTGGAATCCGTTCTTTCACTGTTTCAATAGAAACTATACATGGGAATTTTTTGAAACACTAATGCTTAACACACAATTCCTCCGCTAATAGAGCAAAATTGGTTCAGAAAGTTTCGATGAATATTTTTATGTCTTAGTGCCCAAGAATGATTTAGCTATACACCATTTCCATGGCAAATTCAGTAGCTTAGCCCATTCTATAAACTTTACTTTTGAGTTTTGAGGAAAATAACTCATTTTGCCTTTTTCTAGATGTTTAATATTAAGAATAAAAATGATTTTAAATATAAATTTACAGAAAACCAACAAATAACTGTTCCTATGTACACTATTATTCTTCCCATCTAAAGATAAAGTAAACTGCCATTTTTCTCTAATCAATGTTTTGAGAGCTGTACGTAATTAGAAGCTTCAGAAAGAAGCCAATGTTGGACGCCTCTCTTAATGCGGGTGTCTTGGTGTGAATAAAAGTGTATAAGATCGTCCTTGTTGGTAGGTTTTCTATACACTTTGAAGAGAAGTTTGTCACTGTCGGGAGATCTGCACATTACACGACGAGGAACGAAGTTTTCCATCATTTTCCGGTTCAAAGATTTAAACTTAGTATGGTTCAACTGCATTGATCTTGTTGAGAAGGGCCAGGATATAGAAACGTCCGCGGATAGAAAACCAATATATCATCAACGTATCTTAGCCAGGTAACGGTGTTGGGAATGAGGGTGCTGAATTTCTCTGTCTCCAAGTTCGCATCTCCAGCCCTTGTTTTCTAGAAGAAGAATGCACTTACATAACACAAGCCTTTACACGTCTTCAGTTCCCATCTTTCTTCAACCGAGATTTCAGATCAAGGCACAAGCTAATCCTCAACAAACCAGCCCCTGGAACAGCCCCCTAACGTTCATAGATACTCCCATTTGGCGATGTTGCCACGAATACTCGCCGGGCACTTGCTATGAGTAACATCAACGTTTCCACCATAAACACATCCTCTATCAAAGACCTCACTACGAAACGCAGCCCCACACTTCTAACTTCTACAGCAGGCGTCTACACTATCCCCAGAGGGGTTCTGTCCCAAGAAATCATGTAGGCGAGAACAGGCAGAGATCTGCAGTCCGCCTGAATGAGCATCGAAATGCCTCTAAAAACAGAGACGATGTAAGGTACGCCTTGTGTCCTCCACAGAGACTCCACGGGGGCATTTGATGAACAGTAACGAGGCACCACTCGTACTCACCGAACAAGAACCACAGACCGCCGACGTGGTGGTCCTATAGCCTCACTAATCTCCGTCAAACCGACACAAATAGAACGGCAACACTGGAAACTACAAAATATCAAAACATTGGCATACATGATACTAACAGCACCAACCCACAACACAGGAGTCACATGAATATCCATCGTCTACCCCGTCCTCAAAGTCAGAGTTGTTTTGATAAGAACCTCCCTCGCATGGGCCATAGGCCTTCTACAGTGTTCCCTCCATGTCCTTATGTTCTTATGACCTTCCTCAAGGTCACGTGCGTCACATGCCACTCTCCACTTCTCTCCGCCTAATATTGTAATGTCCTTTCTACCTTTGTATGTTTAGAATGAACAAGGTCCGCAGAACCGACACGTTTTCTAATAAATATGTGTTATAGTGTTTTGCTTACGTGTCCTCTATTCTAAAACCAACTTTCGGTATTTATTACCAAGGTTTTATACCATAAAATATATATAGAAATATATATATATTTTATATTTATATATAAATATATATATATATATATATATATAATAAATATATATACACACATCACAGATAAAATCAGAGTGCAGGTACTGTACTCCCCCCACCTCTTGAACTCCAATCTATCTAACCGGTTTCCCCTGCCTTCCCATTATAAATGTTACCTGCTCCACTCCAACCGCACATCAATTTCCATCTCTTATGGCTTAGTAATTTTATACCGAGACAAGGGTATTTAGTCCCTCGCTCCTGCACCTTTTGTTGCCTTTTACGACAAAACGTTACAGAGAGGAATTCTGCTCCCACTTATACAAGAGGAGAAAAATAACACTGTAAGGACAACAGCTTTTAGAAGATTATGAATAGAAACTATATGAGAATGTATAACATATAGTCTAACGTACATACAACTATCGTACGTGTAGTGTAGCCTAGGTGTAAATACAGCAGTAGTACCAAGAATGTACCTTTCATCCTACGTTTTAAATGAGACAAAGAAATGGCCCCAGCAATAATTCGATTGCAAAGTAATTACAGGTTACCGTTTCAACAACCACTTGCGTGAATAAATAATAATAATAATAATAATAATAATAATATAATAATAATAATAATAATTATAATAGTTTCGATGGCTACGCTTCACGAAGAAAGGTCCTTCGTATTCCAAACTTCAGCTGCCTCTCTCACGAAGTCTTAAATGACAACGATTGAAACAAACCATACCCCTGGGCGGGATTTGAACCCGCGGTCAGAGAGTCTCAAAACTCCATACCGTCGCGGTACCACTAGAACCGGCTAGCTTCAATAAGATTCGTCCCACAAGGTAATTTCTAACACCATATAAGGATAGCATAGGCACCATCAGTGACCACAAATGCATGTTTTTACAGACGGCCCATGCTAGCGTCAGATTCGTCTGTAAAAACTTTGCTATTAGTGACACAGTGTGGTGCCTATGCTAACCTTCCCATGGTGTAAAATACACCTAGTTGGACGAATCTTATGAACTAGCTGGTCCAGTTGCTAACGCGACTGTCTGTATTTTGAGACTCTCTGACCGCGGGTTCGATAAATCCTCGCCCGTGGTAGTTTTTTTTCAGCATTGCCTGTGCATGATTGATCCATGAGGCGGTACTTCCAATAATCCCTCACTCGATCTCCCTGGTACCTCAGTGCAATAACAGGCACAGGACTGTACCTGAATACACCCCAAGAGGAAGATACAGCTTAGCTCACTTATTTTTTTATTCACCATCAATAAAGAAAATTAGAATTTATTGTTTAACTCTCACAATTAGGTCCAAGAGTTTGGAGGTAAACAGCTTCCAGAGGCACTGAGGCATTAGCTCGACTCATCCAAAGAAGTCTACTCACTATTGTTACAGAAATCCAGTGTGCATCAGGAAAATGTAAGTATTACCCTACTAAAATAATAATTCTTATCTAAATAACAGGTTTTAAGGTTTCTCCACTTCTCATCACAATAGGCTATTCAATATTTTAAAATCTTGTCTACGCACCTACGGATAGTAAAGACTAAATGGCAAAAAAAAAATAATAATTATATCGAATGGTTACCCCGCACCGTTTGCACATCCTCTCCAAGTAAAACTCCCCTCACACGGAAAGGTTCTTGAAGTTGGTGAGGGGCTCTTGATTTACGGGAATTGGATCTGTGTTCAGTTCCCCGAATTTACCTGAATGCACTTCCACCATCCCCCCGGCTCTGTATAATGCTACGGTTTGGTGTGGCGCTTCCCTTTGAATTATATAATAATAATCCAAGTAAAACCCACAGTAACATGTTGAAGTTTTGAAAGCCGGTCAAAGCAACATTCTTACTTTTCGTGCAGATAATCCCTATTCCAATTTAATTAATAAAGTTGACAAACTGGCACACTCAGATTAATCCACTAATTAGAGATATACCTCAGAGTGGAAAGTTTTAAATTTAGTCAGGAAGATCAGGCACTAATTAACGAAAAAAAAAACCGGTAAAGAAAACCCTAAGTTCAACCTATTATACAATGTAATCTTTTTCCTTAGCAAATTATTTCAATGCCAAAAAGTTTTGAAGGCCCCCCATCAGAGAAATTTATTTGATTCGCTCGTAAGCCCATAATCATTCATGCAATAGTAAACTGGAAATTATGGCGCCTACCAAGCAAAAAACAAGTATTATTATTAATCTGAAACCTTCTTATAGCTATGAGACAAGGTAAAGAAAATCTGAAGTCATGTATGAGTGATGGTCTAGGTATGGCATGGAAACCCTTGGGGAAAGAAAATAAAAATCAAATAGCTACTGTAGGTACCGACAGCTGCTGATTTGGTAACGATACTGTTTATGGTATTTGTGAGCTAATGTAGATAGAACTCTAACTGTTTTGTGGTTCTTACACATAGGTATCGATAGCAGTTTTTTGCACTTATAGCTACTGTAGGGTTAATCCTTTATAATAAAATGGTTTTAACTATAACCATAATTTTTAAAGGAATGGACCCGGGTAAGTCAGCGGAAGGCCTCGTCAGATTACCAAAAGCTCCAAGGCGGGTCATCATCTGACAAGAATCCCCGACAAGAAACACTAGTCCTGTTTCCTAGGGAACTTACCTTACCTTACATAACCAACCTAACCTAACCTAACCTTAGAAACCTAACCTAACCCAAGCTAAGCATACCCTTAAGGGTCGAAGCTAACGAGCCTCCGTGAACGCCTGGAATTTGAACACAGTGCACCATTAAAAAGCGAAGCTACTGTAGGGTTTAGAGTGCCGAAAGGTTACGCACGCTATTCAACACTCAACAACCCAGAAGATGTAGTTATAATGCTCTGGACAAGCTAGCGTTTTAGCTGAACACACTCCATGAAGTTTAAAGGCCCTGGAGGTCCCACATTATATCAAGCTCTAACCACATTTAAGATCAGTCAGACGAGGAACCGTCATGATATTCTGAGATCTCCAGGAATTAATACTTCAATACCTTTAAAAGAAGTTCAGACGCTATAGCAATCTAAACAAACACCACACAATTTTATATCCATATAAATATATCGTAAAGGCCCAGGAGGTTGAAACGCCAATAACACAACAAGACCAAGTCTGTAACTCCACAATCTCACAATCTCATGAGCTTAAAACCTAACATTTCTTAAAGATTAAAAATTAAGAGAATGAATGATTAATTACAAAGTAACGTTTTTAATTTCATATTTTACCCTTATCATGCAGAAATAACTGACGAAGTCATACTTATGAGACCCAAACTGATGTGAGCCCAACCCTCTCTAACACAACAAAAAAAGGAATTCATTCTGGCGGACTGTGAAAATCTAGAGATCAGACCTTCAAACACAGGAAATACAGTGCATATGATACAAATGAGTCATTAATCCATTTTGTTTTAAGAGTCGTTCCAATCTAAACAAGCTCTCTATTCAAGTATAAGTAGTGGTGTCAATGTATGTGGCTTGCATGTGAGGGGCGTGTCAACGTGGTGGATGTGTCCTGGCCTAGGCCGAACGAGGCTGACGCAGACTTCTGAAACCATAAAATCTGGCAGAATACTGTTTGCGATGGTATTGGAGAAATTGCAATAAGACAGTCTTTTAATCACAGAATATATTTACTAACCCGTTTTTCTTCATGATGACTGATATGGAGCGTTGAGGATCGTCACGAGAAAGTTGTAGAACTCTCGTGTGCAATAGTGCAAGTGTGACTGAACTCATCCCTTCGACAAATGGCTTGTCTTCTGTGATGCACTGTTGCAGGATTCTAAAGTCTTCCCCAAATATAGTTAGCTATACTCCTACATGGGATGGTAGATGGCGAAAGCTTAGTTTCTTTGTGTTGTGTTTATGTCTGTGTTTCCAACTTCTGATATGATCTATAAGTGAATTGGTTTTGATGAGTTTTAATCTTGGCAGGAAGGTTAACTGACGTCCTTCTATCCAACCATATTAAATTCGCTCTATCAAACTGTGTAAAAGTTAATCAAATGTATTGGTTTCATATAATTGGTAAAGGCCTGGTATATGTAGTTTTTTTCACCTTACTTTTCGAGATGACAGCATAGCTAGGATTATACATTACGCATAATTATGGTGAAATGTTCTCTTTAGTTTTCGTTTCATCATGGTGTAAAAGGAAGTGTAATAAGTCATCTTTGTGGGTTTTTTTTAAACCTGCAATAATTAACTGATTGTTCCTACTTTTTTGCTCCTATTCAGTCTAATGAATCGCCATCAGCGTCTGAGGTGAGCCTGACTGATAGTATCCACGAGTTAAAAGACGTGCTTGACCAAGGTTTCTTGCTTATCTATGAGGCGACTCTATGAGCGCACTACCCCTCCCGTCCGAGGTTGGGACTAAAGAAAACTCCTCGTTAAGGGTTTTGGTACCCTATATATGAGTGCTTGGTTTATAGGAAATAACAATTTCTCCTCTTCCGTGTTCAACATATATATAAAAAGTGTGGTATTATGTGTGAATAGTTTCGTCTGTTCGTGTTAACGTAGGTATAGAGTTTTGTAGTGTAAGTTGCCGTAGTATATTGTTAAATTTGGAGGTTATAGTTGCTGGACTTCGAATCAACTCTCCAACTTCCTAATCCGGGAGTGGTGAACGATAAAGATTCATCGATGTCATGTTTACCAAGGACGGTACTGACGGCGTATCAGTGTTGTGTATGTTGATAAAGCAACCGTGGAGGCGATAAAAAGTTGGATAGATTCTGAAAATCATTATAATATAATTTATGTTATTAGGTACACTGCCTATCTCGTAAAACCCTCAGTGAGGAACACCACGGATTCACAAAAAGGACTTCCACTTTCTAGACGTATTACTATGGTATGAACAATAAAATGAATTGATGTCAAAATCTACAAAAATCCCGCAGACAAAGGCTACCTGTTACCTTCCTATCACAGCGTGAGCACGAAATCAAAAGAGAAATCACTGTAGGATTCTTCGGAATTTGTAGGACATCTAGCCCTCCTTTACTGGCAGAGCAATGTAGCTTCATGCAGCAAGCCTTGACCAAACAACATCCAACTCCCTTCATAAACAGCTGCTGGGGAAAAGCCGAGAAAACTGTCCACACAGAGTTCTGACACACTCGGCTCGTTCATAAACCGACTCGCTTAGTTCAGTCCCAGCTAGGTTTCAGTGTGTGTGTGTGTGTGTGTGTGTGTGTGTGTGTGTGTGTGTGTGTGTGTGTGTGTGTGTGTGTGTGTGTGTGTGTGTGTGTGTGTACTCGCCTTTTATGGTTGCAGGGGTCGATTCATAGTTCCTGACCCCGCCTCTTTACTGTGTGTGTTGTGTGTGAGTGTGGAGTTGTGTGTAGTCCACCTAATTGTACTCGTCTATTGTGTTTCACAGGGTCTAGTTCTAGCACCTGGCCCCCTCTCTTCACGGTCGCTACAAGGTCACTCTTCCTCCTCTGTGTGTCTGTGCTTGTGATGGTGAGGGTTTTGGGTTGTTGTGAGTTTCTATAACAAGCATGTGGTGTGGCTCCCTTCAGACAACTGGAACACAACAACAACACTCTGCTCAACTTGAAGCAGGGACTACAACTATTTACTTAGTTTTCCCTCATGGACCAAGACTTTATCTCTTTACTTCAGCGTTTATCTTTCTTCCCCATCGGCCGCGCAGAAAACTTCCACCATATACCATTATCTTTTTCCTTTTACTACTTTCACAGAAAAGAAAGTTAACTTTAAGACAAAAAGTTTATTAACACAAGGATGTAAGCAAAGCTGTTTATTGAAAGGGTGGAGAAAGGGAGAAGGGGATAAGGGTGCTAAGATCAAAGGGCAGGGCGAGTGAGAGAAAGGAAAGGTCAGAAAAAATTGTAAGAGAGTAGATGGAAGTCAGAAGAAAATGTGGAGAGGTGAGAGGATGGACAGAAGTAAATGGGAAGAGTAGAGGATGAAGGCCAAATTGCAAAATAAGTCACGGAAAATGGAGGGTTAACAGGACAGAGGAAAAATAAAAGACTGTGTAAGAGTTAGAAATAGGTGAAAATGAGAGGTCAGAGGGCAGGAAAAGAATAAGGAATGAAAGAAGAATGAAATAACAGAAAGACAGGGAAAGATGCAAAATTTGAAGATCAAAAAAACAGTAAAATTCAACATAGTGTGTCATGAGTTGCTTGAGAGCACATAATGCCCAACACATTCACTTACCTATAACCCAACCTATTCTCTAACCAATTATCCAGTTCCATATCTTACCATTGATCCTAAGCCATTCTCTTAACAATTATCCTATCCATTCTCAAACCATTTATCCATCCCATTATTTATGCCAATATCCAAATCAATCTCTTACCATATTATACTAACCAATTCTCTATCAATTATCCAACCCATATCTCTTAAAAAATATTCCAAACATTCTCTTACCATTTATTCAACCATTCTCCACCAATTATCCAACCCAATCGTAACATGTTTATCAATCCTCTTACTTAATAAATATCCAGTTTGTCTTACCATTAACCAACGCATTACCCTTACCTAGATGGTTCTAACTCATTATCTTATATATTATCCACCCGTTATCATACCAATTATTAAACCCATTTTTAACAGTTATCAACCCAATATCATAGCCAATTACCCAACCTTTTATCCAACCCATTTTCTACGCCTATTATTTCATGCCCGTTAGACTTTATCAAATATCCAATCCATTTTTCTAATATCAAATCCATATCTCCCACAGCATATGTTTTTCCCACATCACTTAGAGCTTCCTGTCAGCTGTTTATCCACTGAGTTACCTGACCTTTTGTAGACAATTGTTGAATATACGTTTCTTAAATGTTTATGTAACCTAAACTAACGTAATCTAGCTTAAGGGTAAACCTAACATGGCGTAACCTAGGGAAAATTAATCCTCAAATTCGATCGTAAACAACACTTGCGGCCTGATCAAAGCAAAACTCAGCCAGCATGAATTAATAATTGATTAGCTTACGTCTCCGAAGCGCAAAGATTTAGATAACTTGACTAATTTACAGACAAGTAAACAAAAAAGCATTTCATGCGAGAAAGAAAAACATTAGATGACGTACAGGATGGTGCGGAAAACAATGAGTGGGTGGAAGATGGATGACACGCGGTAGTTTCCAGCGTGAAGTCTAAATGAATGAAAGTTCGGCGTAGTCCTCAGGAGGAAAGGAAGAAGTGTCCTGGGCAAGAACCTGGAGGCTGGTCCTAGAGGCCAAGGTCCTGAGGCAAGTCCTGGAGGTAATGCCGGTGGGGGGGTGGGGGGGGGGGGGGGGGGGGGGGGGGGGGGGGGGGGGGGGGGGGGGGGGGGGGGGGGGGTGTGGGGGGGAGTGATGGGTGGGGGGGGGCGGCGATGTTTGGTCAAGGCGAGAGGGAGGTGGTGCGTGGGTAGGAGAGGCTTGGGTTGTTTTAGAGATAGTGGTGAGGGAGTGGGAGAGGATAGGGTAGGAGTAGTAGGTGGAAGGGGTGATGGGTGTGGTGATGGAGGAGGGGTGGGTATGTGTTGATGGAATTGGATTGTGTAGGTTTGTGTTGTGTTGATTAGGGTTTTGGGTTTTTTGAGATGGTTTTAGTAGTATGACTGAGATGGTTGTGTTGGTTATGTATGGGGGTTATAGGGTGGTTTGAATTAGGTAATGGAATTGAGAGACAGACCAACAGTGTTATGGCGATTCGTGAGTCAGGAGAGCCATACACAAAAAAACAGCACTTAGGAACTAAAACTTATACGACGTTTTCGTTCCGACTTAGACTATTAACAATCTTTAAGGCAGAATTATTTGTGAATTGGTTCTAGCTACGGCCATAGTAACTTTTAGTTCTACAGGATAGCAAGAAAATTAATAAACCAGAATGATATGCGAAGAGCGAAGGAGGAGGTCAGTTTGGAAAATGATTAACGGGAGGCCAAAACAGAGCCAAAGTGAGAGTGCACATGCCAGTTACATAAGAAAGAGAACTGTATAGAAGCAATTGACAGTACTGAAGGATGCGGAGAGATTACCTGAAGGCGCACGTCTAGTCAGACCATAATCAAACAAGTGCTAGTAAGGCGATTCAGCAGAACATAAGATGAAGTAAGAGACCTACATGGAGTGAGACTGATGTAACCAAAGCAGGGTACCTTGGTGTCTGGTTGGGGGGTCCAAGGCCGGGTGTCCTCTCGGATAAGAAAAACTCTCGAAACTCATCAGAGGTATATCAGAGGTAAAGTTTGACTTGATATCATGACTTGATCAGGTGCTGAGAGAAGAAAAAACAACTGGTGTTCCAACATCAAAATATACAACCAATTCTCCAACAGGAACAAGTATCAGATATTATAAAATGGCAAAATTGTCCCCATTATATAAAATGGGAACGACAAAAGAACTAACAGACCTGTTATCTTCTAATGACATACTGCAGTATTTCTGTGATGAGAAACGGTAAGGAAACGAAAAATTGATTACTAGAATAAAGAAGACTCCTTTTCAGAAACCCAGGGTAACGGATTTTAAGTATGGAAAAAACCTTTCTTTCAAAGGTTTCTTAAGTTCAATGACAGCGTCACAAGATGCAACAAGAACAACAAAGTTGTGCGGCACTAAATCAGTAAATGTAAAAGCAGAAAAAACACTTAAAACCTGTACAACGATCTGATAAAACCAGAATTATAATATGAAAAGAGTTAAAAGGCATAGTGTTCCAAGGGTTATGAATACTAATTAGGATGACAGCAACTATAACGAATGAGACATCAAATGGTAAAGAGTATCGAGAGGGGTTCTCAAGGACCAATACAAACCTATTTTTCCTAAGGAAAGTGATCTACCCGTGTAACCCCCATTTCCATAAGAAATAAAAAGAAGAAAGGGAAGTATTAACGCCGAAAGACTTCAATAGATTTCAGATTTTAACAGAAAAACTTCCTATTTACCCCAAAAATGCGTTTTGGAACAATAGGGAAGACCAGACCCAGAGTTAGCGGGTGTGGAAAAAGCACAACATCAGCAGTAATAAAACAGCAAGCAAATCGCTAGAAATATTCAAAAACCGTACACATCACGGAAATAAGGATAGCAAACCCTTTCAAAACTGAATCAAATCCTTCAACAATACAACAGAAAATATTCACTGATTTTTGCGGCCCCCTTGAACCCGGGCAAGCACTAAAGCGGGAGACAAAACAAAGAATAACAATTAGGTTAGTACCAAACTGAAGAGATGTATGTGAAAGAATTTAAAGGACCTGAACCTTACGACTTTGGGAGCAAAGTAGGACAGGAAGACATTCACGACTTTATAAATTTTAAAATAAACTAAAGGATAAAAGGAAAAACGAAAACCAGGATTAAGACGTACATTTAAAAGGTGAATACAGACAGGCACGGGAAATGTAAAGGAGCATTTACTTTGTTTTGGGGGTGCTGAAAATTGGATGACTTGATTGGAGGGTAAGGCACCCCTTTCCGTCTTTAAGAGTTCGTAATGGGGAAAGGGCCCCAACGGACAGAAATCATTGTAACGATCAAAAAATGTAAAAGTTTGGGGCCTAAGCGGGATCTAACCCTCGCAAGCACAACTCACACACACACACACACACACAAAAACACACACACCACACACACACACACACACACACACGCACCACCACACACCCACCCAACACACAGTTCGTAAATTTTACCACAAGAATTTTGTGGAATTTTTCGCCACTTGAAGAAGAAAAATCGAGCTTTGATCACCTGCAATTAAATCTACAGTCCTCCATTAAACCCTCTTATCAAAAATAAATTTTTGTTCAATTAAAAGAGACTCACTCCAAAACCTTTGCATAAAAAATTTAATTATTAATAGCAGTTTTAAATCCTTTTCTCGTCTTTTCAGGACTGGAGGCTAGTTTGATTTGGGGGGGCGGACTGTGGTGTTGGAGGTATTAAGAGAGGAGGGGTGACTGGGTTTGGAGGTTTAATGGAGGGGGGCGTGACTGGGGGTTGGAGGTATTTTGAGAGGGAGGCGGACTGTGGGTTGGAGGTTTTAAAAAAGAGGGGGGGCTGACTGGGTTTGGGTAATAAGAAGGGGGCTGACTGCGGTGTTGGAGGTATTAATAAGGGAGGCGTGACTGTGGGGTTTGGTATTAATGAGAGGGGGGGGCTTGGGTGTTGGAGATTAATGAAGGAGGCGTGATGGGGTTTTGGAGGTATTAAAAAGGGGGGCGTTCGTGGGTTTGGAGGTATTAATGGAGGGGGTGACTGGGTGTTGGAGGAATTTAAAGAAGGAGGGGTGACTTGGTGCTGGAGGTTTAAATGAAGGGGAGGCGTGACTTTTTGGGGTTTTGGGGTATTAATGGAGGAGGGTGACTGTGGTGTTGGAGGTATTAAATGAGGGGAGGCGGACTGTGGGTTTGTTGGAGGTAAAGAGAGGGGGGTGTGACTGGGTGTTGGGGGGGAAATTTTGAGAGGGGGGCGTGACTGTGGTGTTTGGGGGTATTAATAGAGGGGGGCGGACTGTTTTGTTGGAGGTATTTAAAGAGAGGGAGGCGTGACTGTGGTGTTTTGGGGATTAATGAGAGGAGGGGTGACTTGGGTTGGAGGGATTAAGAAGGGGGCGTGACGGGGGGTTGGAGGGAAATGAGAGGAGCGTGACGTGTTTTGGAGGCATTAATGAGAGGGAGGCGTGACGTGGTTTGGGGTATTAAGGGAAAGGGAAGGCGTGACTGTGGTTTGGGGTATAAAGGGAAAAGGGGTGACTGGGTTTTTGGGGTATAATAAGGGAGGGGACTGGGGTGTTGGGGGTATTTAATGAGAGGGAGGCCCGGGCGGGGTTTGGAGGATTAATGAGAGGGAGGCTGACTGGGGGGTTGGGGTATTTAAAAAGGGAGGGGGTACTGGGTTTGGAGCATATTGGAAAGGGGGGCTGACTGGGTGTTGGAGGAATTAATGAGGGGGGCGTTTTCGTGGGTTGGAGGTAAATGAAGGGGGCGTGCTTTTGGGGTTAGGGGCATTAAAAGAAGAGAGGCGTGACGTGGTTTGGGGGTATTAATGAGAGGGGGGCCCGGGCTGGGTGTTGGAGGTATTAAGAAGGGAGGCTGAAATGGGTTTTGGGGGATTAATGAGAGGGGAGGCGTGACTGTGTTTGGAGGTATTAATGGAAAGGGGGGCGGACTGGGTGTTTGGGGGATTAATGAGAGGGAGGCGCGACGCGGTGTTGGAGGGATTTAGGAAAGGGGAGGCGTGACTGCTGTGTTGGGGGTATTAATGAAAGGGGGGTGGACGTGGGTTGGAGGCAGTGGGCAAGGGGGGCTAGGGGGGGCTAGTGAGGGCAGGGAGGGGTAGGAGGGCTAGGGGGGCGTGTAGAAGGGAAAATAGCCCCTTTCTCCTCCACTTTAATATTTATACCTATTGAGGAATAAAATTTCGAAGTGACTAGTTACACACATTTTTTATTGCTGGAAAACAGTATAAACACCCCCCAGAGAAAAAAGAAATTCCCCAAATAAATAAAAAATAAAAAAAATCAAACACCTCGAACAAGAACTATTAAATTTTAAGGGAGGATTTTTTCCAGGGGGATAAAATCTACAAGTAAACACATACAAGGTCATGATTTTGGCAGGGTGGGCCAGAATAACCCGGAACTGCTCAGAAATTTTATGCATCTTAAATACTTAATTTAAATTGAAAGATTTAAAAAAAAGGTAAATTTTCCCTTTTTGTTTCGTTTTAATAGACTAAAGTTTTTTCCCCACCTCGGCTTTTTCCCGAGGTGGGTGTGGGGGGGGGTCACCCCAGTAACAAAAATTCTAAGTACGTAATTTAATTTTGATACAGTACACTAAATACGGTTCACAAATTTTTAAAAAAATACGGTAATTATTCAAATTCAAAAAACAAATTTATTCTCTATAAGGAAACAATGCTGAGTTTACAAAATTTGGGTTTTTGTGTGATTTACATTAAAAATTGTGATACAGAGTGTACCACTAGAACCTTGCGACTTTCTCTGGGCCCCTTTACGTATTTTTTAAAAAAAACAGTCAGAAATAGTAGGAATATTTTTTGAAATCATTTTAAAAAGACTTATAAACGTCACTCAACAAAGTGTAAAAAAAGATTTTCCCCTTTCCTGAGGTTGCGCCTTTTCCCAAATTAAAAAAAAAAAAAATCAGTGGGAACGAAAAGTTTTTGAAAAAAAAAATTAAACATTGGTTAAAAAGATATGCCCCTCAAAATTGCAACCCCCCTAAAAAACTCCTCTCAGGTTCCGTCCCCCCGAAGAACAAAATTTTAACCCTTTTTGAATAAAAAAAAAAGAAAATAAGTAAGTCATTTTTCAACCAAAGACTAGAGGAAACTTTTCGCTCCTGGAAGCCTCTAGTGTTGCACAAGTGACTACAAATTGTTTTATGGACATAGTCTGTTTATTTTGTCTTCTGAAGATAAGGGGAAAGTTGGCGGCGCAAAAAACGTGTTGGGAAATTTCCAGAGTAACCCCAAATATGTGCTTTAAAACCGGATACCGGTTTTAATAGACGAAAACCCCTCAAGAAAATGCTTTACCGGTGTCCGGTTGTATAATCGAATAACGCATTGAAGCAAAAAACAAAACGATTTTAGTACTCGCTTGTCATGGGGTCGAACCCACTCGTTCTGGAATTTTTTAAACAGGAGATATGCGACTACATTCGATTTGGGACTGTAATTTTAAAAAATTTTATAATGTGGGTAATAAATTGGCTAAAACATTAACTTTTCGATTTTTTATTTTGTATTTTTATTGTTCATCATTACCTTTTTAGTGTAATTAGAGTAAAGTAAGAGCTGTTTGAGGTTTTAATGCTAGTGCTTGAATCAAGGGGTGAAAGTGAATTTTTTTGTGTTTTATTGACTGGCAAAAATTTCCAGCACAAAAAAACCTCTGACTTTTCCCTTTAAATTCTAATAATCTTTAACTTTTTTTTAAATTCAATCAACCCCTAAAAATTGTGCTCGAATAATTCATGGCCGCACATACTTCTTAAAATGATTCTGGAATTTTTTCATGGCTGCAAACCAACTTAACAAGAC
>NW_026507453.1:0-16942 GCF_026875155.1 Cherax quadricarinatus
AAAAAAAAAAAAAGATTATAAATAAAACCAGCATGGGTTCATGGAAGGCAAATCTTGTATCACAAACCTCCTGGAGTTTTATGACAAGGTAACAGAAGTAAGACACGAGAGAGAGGGGTGGGTGGATTGCGTTTTCCTAGACTGCAGGAAGGCGTTTGACACAGTTCCCCACAAGAGATTAGTGCAGAAGCTGGAGGATCAGGCGCATGTAAAAGGGAGGGCACTGCAATGGATAAGGGAATACCTGACAGGGAGGCAGCAACGAGTCATGGTACGTGAAGAGGTATCACAGTGGGCGCCTGTTACGAGCGGGGTCCCACAGGGGTCAGTTCTAGGACCAGTGCTAATTTTGATATATGTGAACGACATGATGGAAGGAATAGACTCTGAAGTGCCCCTGTTCGCAGATGACGTGAAGTTGATGAGAAGAATTAAATCGGACAAGGATGAGGCAGGACTGCAAAGAGACCTGGACAGGCTGGACATGTGGTCCAGTAACTGGCTTCTCGAATTCAATCCAGCCAAATGCAAAGTCATGAAGATTGGGAGGGGCAAGAAGACCGCAGACAGAGAATAGCTAGGTGGACAAAGACTACAGACCTCACTCAGGGAGAAAGACCTTGGGTGACCATAACACCGAGCACATCACCGGAGGCACACGTCAACCAAATAACTGCTGCAGCATACGGGCGCCTGGCAAACCTGAGAATAGCGTTCCGATACCTTAATAAGGAATCGTTCAAGACACTGTGCACTGTGTATGTTAGGCCCATACTGGAGTATGCAGCACCAGTCGGAACCCACACCTGGTCAAGCACGTCAAGAAGTTGGAGAAAGTACAAAGGTTTGCAACAAGGCTAGTCCCAGAGCTCAAGGAATGTCGTACGAGGAAAGGTTAAGGGAAATCGGACTGACGACACTGGAGGACAGAAGGGTCAGGGGAGACATGATAACGACATACAAGATACTGCAGGGAATAGACAAGGTGGACAGAGATAGGATGTTCCAGAGAGGGGACACAGGGACAAGGGGTCACAACTGGAAGCTGAAGACTCAGACGAGTCACAGGGATGTTAGGAAGTATTTCTTCAGTCATAGAGTTGCCAGCAAGTGGAATAACCTAGCAAGTGAAGTAGTGGAGGCAGGAACCATACATAGTTTTAAGAAGAGGTATGAAAAAGCTCAGGAAGCAGAGAGAGAGAGAGGACCCAGTAGCGATCAGTGAAGAGGCGGGGCCAGGAGCTGAGTATCGACCCCTGCAACCACAATTAGGTGAGTACAATTAGGTGAGTACATAGGGGGAAGTCGACAAGATTCAGCCTGTGTGTTGGCGGTCATCACGTGACGTCACTGACCGCCGAGTAAACACAGGTGGGGTGACGTCACACATGTTTAGACCTGTAGTAAGAGAAAGTGCCATGCCCCATAGGAGGAGTTCATTTGAAATGCTTACCCCCAGAGGGGGAATCCAAAAACTCGATCCGAGGAGATGGAGTCTTTGTATTATCGAGAAAACCTTGATCCAAGGAGATCATAAGAATTTCGAAACCCCATAGGGGAGAATCCAAAAACTTGATCCGAGGAATTGGAGCAGGGAATTTGAGATGCAAGTGGGAGTTCATTTGAATGCTTACCCCCAGAGGGGGGAACCCAAAAACCTTGATCCGAGGAGATGGAGTCTTTGTATTATCGAGAAAACCTTGATCCAAGGAGATGGAGGAAGAATATTTTGGGGTGAAAGTGGGAGTCCATTTTGAATGCTTACCCCCAGAGGGGGGAATCCAAAAAACTTGATCCGAGGAGATCATAAGAAAATGAAATTCAAAAAAAAAATCGAAAAAAATTGGGATGGGGGTGAAAGTGGGATGGGAACCTCAAAAATTTGATCCGAGGAGATGGAGAGCACAAGAAAATGAAATTAAAAAAAATTGAAAAAAATCGGAAAAAAATTCGGGGGGCGGGAGCGATCTGGACGGCGCTGCAGAAGGCGCAGTCGGGCGCAAGGGCGGGCACGTGGGGCACGGGCGGCGCGAGGGCAGGCATGGGGGGGGGCACACGGCGCTGTTGGGGGGCGTGGGTGGGGGTTAAGGGCGAGGTGGTCGAGGGGGAGGTGGTCGAGGGTGAGGTGGTCTCGAGGGCAAGGTCAAGGTCATTAGCATAAAGGTGTGAAAAGGAGTCTGCTCAGAATACAGCGCTCAGCCGCACCCCTTTTCAGGAGGGACCGCTCAGCCGCATGGACCACTCAGGAAGAGCCACTCAGCCGCAGGAGCCACTCAGCCGTCTTCAGCACTACTTATATATATATATATATATATATATATATATATATATATATATATATATATATATATAAATACATAATATAATATGTATAGGGAGGTAGCACCTCTAGAACTGTCCCTGGAGACCCTCATCCTCAGAGAAAAGAATGAACTTGCTTCAGGGAAAACTCGAGGTTCTTCCTGAAGGTGTTTGAAAATTTTCTCTTACCATCCACTATATAAGATAAATATTTTATTTAAAGACAAAATATATTGACAAAACATTCACAAAAATACAATAGAAAGTAAAACAACATAGATAACAACTCAGAGCTACATCTCGAATACTTCGTCCAGCTCCCCGGGGATGGGCCTCGAGCCCAAAATGCTGCAGGAATTTTCCTCTCTTGATCGGAACACTGAGTCTCTGAAAGAGAAGCTGGTCGCCCTGTGGTCCTTGGTTTCTTTATGTCGAGCTTTCACCCAGCTCTTTGAGGAACTTTAGAGCACACTTGCCCCATGCTCCAAGGATCTCCGGTCCTATTGGGGTGAAGTTATAACAAGGGAAAGGTCTTCATATTGCGGATCTTCTGGGTTCTCCCTGTGGCTGGCAGCTCCACCCCCTTCCACTACGGAGTATGGCAAGTAGGTGTCTTCCAATGTGGCGGCACAGGTGTAGTCCCAGGCAATCTGCTTTCCATCCTTCCATGGTAGCATAGTGGCTCAATCAGAACGCTTTTGACTTCCGTCAAAACCTCTGACTTTGGGTTCCCGTTGAGCTGTTCAACGGGCTTCTCTTTATGATGTCATTTACCTCCTCATGTCTGGCATACTTCCCTTCTGCTGTGTGACACACGAGACCATGAGGTCCAAATTGATCAGCTGTCTCCCTGCTGCAAATACATCTATGTTCGGTGATGATGGAGGCGGCTTGGCAAAGAGCAATACCAATGCGAATGGCCTGTGGGTCGAATCGAGTGCCCAGAGAGGAATTGGGAACAGCAAAAAAGAAATGCATATATAATATATATATATATATATATATATATATATAATATATATATATATATATATATATAAAATCACAGTACACAGGTGACATCACAAAATATCACAATATGCAGAATAACATCTAGTGGGTTGCTAACACGAGGCAGATTAACTTCAAGCAGAAAGGATAAAAATGACCGCGCTTCTCTTCTAAGAAATAACCTAAAAAACAAATACAAAAGAAATTAATGTACAATTATTGGGAACCCATCACACATTGGATTACTCCTTCATGATAAAGTTGATATGTTAGCCAAGAAGAGCACCCAGAAGGAGAATGTAGAATATAACTTTGCTAATACTGTGTCTAGCATTAGGAATAATATTAGGAGAGAAGTAAATAATGAAAATGATTGTTATAGGAATGTAATTAGAAGCCTGAGTAGATCTATTACCCACTATGATAACATGAACCTAGATGAATATGTTTATAGTGCAACTTGCAATGTTAAGTCTGACTGATGTTGTAGTGGCCAGCTTAGGCTTGGTTACAAGTATTTCTGGCAGTTTGGGAGATACACAGATGATCTCACCAAATACAAATATGGCCACTGTCTTGAACAGTGTGCTTAATCGTCCACTTACCGAGGAACATCGAGATAGTATAATAACCTATGACATGACAATATATTTTATTAATGGAAATAAGATACCAGATATACTAAGCAACTTTGCTTGACAGATGTGGCATGCAAAGAGTACGTAACCTTTATTCGGCGCATGTACACACCATCATTACAAGGCTATCTCCCAACCTGCGAAACCAGGTTCTAAGAGTTGATGATGGCGCCCGTTCGTCTCAACTAAGTGACCTGGGTTCTAGCCTATTAGAAGATGGTTTTGGCAATCGCAGAGGTATTGTGGGTACCGCTCTACCTGTTGCCCTTGTCATTCCCCATTCTAGAGCTGGTTGGAGCACGGTCTTGCTATCTTGTGGACTTCTATCTGCTTTGCTTACCGTGGGTGATTACTTATCTCGTACATAGTGTACATTTTGCTGTATTAAATTGGTGACGGTAATATAAGTCTAAACTTTTTCTACTGTGTTTATTTGCTCCATTACACTGGGATAACAGGCCATCTTGATCCTGGGTTGTAATAACAGATAAAGTGAAATGTAGATTAAATCAAAATGTACATTATTAACTCTTGTGGCATAGTTCCTGGCCTGTTTTATGAATAAATATGTCTTGCGCTCCATCCACAGGATGGATTTGGGGTGCACCAAGCTAGCCACTTCGGGGATGGACAAAATCTGAGAAAAATCTAAAATTCTTGATCTCGGCTTTGTTTTCAGCTCGTCCGTTTACTGCTCTGGTTCAGTCTTGAACTGAGGATCGGTAAACAATCGCCATATATCTTGAGATTACCCTACAACTCCTCCTTAAGCTGTTGGTACAGTTGCTTAGTGGGGTATATATAGGTTTTATTTTCCACAAAATATCATATAACACTTCATTACTGTGCAAGGTACCACGTCACAACTGAGCTGGTACACGTCACTACTGAGCAAGGTAAAACGTGCAATACTGAGCAAGGTACACGTCAACTACTGAGCATGGTACTCGTCACTACTGAGCAAGATACACGTACTACTGAGCCAAGGTACACGTCACTATGAGCATGGTCTCGTTCACTTCGAGCAAGGGTACAGTCACTATGAGCAAGGTAAACTACGTCACGCTTATGAGCAAGGTACTCACGTCCTACTGAGCAAGGTACACGTCATTACTGTGCAAGGTACACGTCACTAATGAGCAAGGTACACGTCGACTAAACTGAGCAATGGTACACGTTCACTACTGAGCAAGGTACCGTCTCTAATGAGGCAAGGTACAACGTTCACTACTCTTGAGCAAGGACACGTCATACGAGCAAGGTCATGTACACGTCACAACTGGCAAGGTACACGTCACTACTGAGAAGGTAACGTCACTTAATGAGCAAGGTTACACGTCTCTACTGAGCAAGGTACCGTCACTAAGCAGGGTACTGTCAACTAACTGGAGCAAGGTTCCACGTCACTACAGAGCAAGGTACACGTTCTCATACTGAGCAAGGTGCTAGTCACTGCTGAGACAAGGTGCACGTCACTACTGAGATGGTTCACGTCTCTACAGAGCAATGTAGCACGTCAACATACTGAGCAAGGTACACTGTCACTACTGAGCAAGGTACACGTCACTACAGAGCAAGGTCACGTACTACTGTGCCAAGGTGCAAGTCACTACTGAGCAAGGTGCAAGTCCACTAACTGAGCTCAAGGTACACGGTCACTTACAGAGCAAAGGTGCAGTCACTACTGAGCAAGGCACAACCGTCTCTACTGAGCAAGTGCAGTCAACTCACTGAGCAAGGTACATGTACTGCTGAGCAAAGTGCACCGTCACTACTGAGCAAGGCGCACATTCTTACTGTGCAAGGTTACAGTCACTACAGAGCAAGGTACACAGTCACTACTAAGGTTCAACGCACTATGAGCAGGTACTAGTCTCACTAGTGTGTAGGCTGCACGTCACTACTGAGCAAGGTACAGTCACTGCTGATCAAGGTACACGCATACTGTGCTAGGTACACGTCACTTACTGGCAACGGTACCAGCCATTTACTGAGCAAGGTACAGGAACTATTGAGCAAGGTACTAGTCACTACTGAGCAAGTAACACGGTCCACTACTGAGCAAGGTATCATCACTACTGAGCTAGGATGTACACGTCACTAGTGAGCAAAGGTACCCGTTCTAGTGGCAAGTTACACGTCATAATGTGCAAATGTTTACACGTCACTACTGAGAAACGTACACGTCACTACTGAGCAACGTACACGTACTACTGAGCAGGTACAGTCACTACTGTATAAGGTGCACGTCACTACTGGAGCAAGGCACAAGTCACTAGTAAGGAGCACGTCACTTACTGAGCAAGGTACCAGTCTCTAGTTATGGTGCACGTCACTACATGAGTAACGGTACCATTCTCTAGTGAGTAAAGGAGCACGTCACTACTGAAAGGTACAGTCACTATGGCCAAGGTACACGTCACTAATGAGCAAGGTTACACGTCACTAACTGAGCAATGTACACGTCACTATCTGTGCAAGGTACACGTCACTTACTGTGCAAGGTACCTGTCACTACTGAAGCACGAGGTACACGTTCACTCTGAGCAGGTAACCGGTCACTTATGAGCAAGGTACACGTCCTATCTGAGCAGCAAGGTACACGTCGACTAGCTGGAGCAACGTACACGGTCACTATGAGCAAGGTACAAGTCACTTACTGAGCAGGTACACGTCACTACTGAGCAAGGCACCGTCTCTAGTGAGCAATTTACTCGCGTCACTACTGAGCAAGGTACACGTCACTCTGAGCAAGTACACGTTACTACTGGGGGAGCAAGGTACCAGTCACTACTGAAAGAACGGTACGCAGTCACTATGAGCAGGTACCGTCCACTACTGGCAAGGTGCGCCGTAACTTCTGAGCTGAGGTGCACGTAACTATGAGCAAGGTGTTGCACGTCAGGTGCCACTTTGATGGAAGTTACACGTCCACTTACTGAGCAAGATACACTTCATACTGAGCAAGGTACACGTCACTACTGACAGGTAACCCTGTCACTACGGAGCAGGTACACGTCTCACTACTGAGCAAGGTGCACACGTCTACTAATGAGCAAGGTACACGTCACTACTGAGCAAGGTAACGCACTACTGAGCAAGGTACACGTTCACTACTGTAGCAAGGTACGTCAATACTAGCAAGGTACAGTCACTACTGAGCAAGTTAACGTCACTAGTGAGCAAGGTACACGTTACTATGTGATCAAGGTACACGTCACTTACTGAGCAAGGTTATCACGTCTCTAATGAGCAAGTACACGTCACTACTGAGCAAGGTGCACGTCTCACTACTGAGCAAGGTACACGTCACTAATGAGCAAGGTGCACTTCATACTGAGCCAAGGTACACGTCACTACTGAGAAGGTGCACAGATCAATACTGAGCAAGGTGCACGTCACTACTGAGCAAGGTGCACGTCACTACTGAGCAAGGTGCACGTCACTACTGAGCAAGGTGCACGTCACTACTGAGCAAGGTGCACGTCACTACTGAGCAAGGTGGGACTTTCACTTCTGTGCAAGGTACAGTCACTACTGAGCAAGGTACCAGTCACTACTGAGCAAGGTACCAGTCACTACTGAGCAAGGTACACGTCACTACTGAGCAAGGTACCAGTCACTACTGAGCAAGGTGCACGTCACTACTGAGCATGTACAAGTCATACTGAGCAAGGTACACGGCACTACTGAGCAAGGTTACTCGTCACTACTGAGCAAGCGTACACGTCCACTACTGAGGCTAGGTACCAGTCACTACTGAGCAAGGTTACACGTCACTAATGAGCAAGGTACCAGTCATACTGAGCAACGGTACCAGGTCACTACTGAGCAGGTACCAGTCACTACCTGAGCAAGGTAGCACGTCACTACTGAGCAAGGTACACGTCACTACTGAGCAAAGGTTCCAGTCAACTTACTGAGCACAGGTACCAGTCACTACATGAGCCAGGTGTACCAGTCACTACATGAGAAGTTTACAGTCACTACTGAGCATGGTGCACGTCATACTGAGGAAGGTACACGTCATATACTGAGCCAGGGTACCAGTCACTTTTACTCATTCAGCAGGTACAGTCATCTGAGCGAGGTACACGTCACTGCTGAGCAATGGGTACAGTCCACTACTGCGCAAGGTGCACGTCACTACTGAGCATTGAACAGGGAGTACCAGTCACTTACTGAGCAAAGTACACGTACTACTGAGCAAGGTACTCGCCAATACTGAGCATGGTACCAGTCAACTACTGAGCAAAGGTACCACGTCACTACTGAGTCAAGGTACCAGTCACTACTGGAGCAACCGGTACAGTCACTACTGAGCAAGGTGCACGTCACTACTGGAGGGAAGGTACACGTCAACTACTGAGCCAAGGCTTCAGTGCACTACTGAGCAATGGTACCAGCACTATTGAGCAGGTACACGTCACTACTGAGCAGGTACCATGTCTCACTACTGAGCAGGTACCAGTCCACTACTGAGCAAGTGATGCACGTCACTACTGAGGAAGTAATCTCTGTAGAAGTAAACTGTTACTGGTAATGGTTAATTACCCCTCCAATTTAGTGACTGAAGAAGTAAAGAATGCACAATGACACAGATTCCCATGTGGTCTGGTGTGATTCGATTCCTGCTCCAGAAGAGATCTTATTCTGAATTGTGAAGCCACCGAACCCTCAGTGACTTTCTCATGAACAAGAATCCTGTTAATCGAACAGCGAGTTGGGGTAACTCCTAGCAGAAGTGTATACCAGTTTGTCATTCCACAGTCACTAGTTGAATGTAGCCTTACAGCTAGTTCACGATGTACCAGGTGTTTGCACACCCTGGATGGGATCGTTCAGTTAAACAAGCAGATTGAATACTTTTGGCCTTCGGTATGGCAACTGATATTTCTGAGTAATGTTAGGAAAATGTAGTGTCTCATGAAAACATAAAGGCAATTGCTAATGGTCCTAATCCAATCCAAGTGGTATCCAACTAATAGCGACTTGGGAAAGAGTGGCGCTAGAGTTTGTTAACTAATTACGATGTTCCCCAAGGTAACAACATCTGTGTGTTATCGGTAGACCATTTCACCAGATAGTGTGAGTTAGTGCCTATTGAAGATAGAGACTGCCGAGACAGTAAGCTAATAGCTTTTAAAGAACGCATTATCTGCAGGCATACCACCCCTAATTTCCCTAGTAAAAACAGATAATGGAGTGGGATTTCTGTAATGGAAATTCTTGAAAATTTGTGTGTACCTTGTACAAGATCACTTATTCACCATTGTTATTCTCATCTATCCTGACAGCAATGGGTTGGTTAGCGGTAACGAAACTGTGTTAAGAAAGTACTTGATGTATTGAGAGCCACTATCCAATCCAATAAGTGTAAAACTTGGGATGATGTTTTACTGTTGTGCAGTGTGCTATAAAAAATTCTGCTTACATTGTTTTCTATAGGGGACACTCCACATTATGCATTGTATGTGTAGATAACGTTTGCCTTATGCAGTTGTTTACATTCTAATCCGAAAACCAAATTACAAACTGATGATTTCGTAGCAACTCGTACCTGCTTAGCTCAAGTGTTTTTAGAAGAATCCGTGAAACACTTCATTAAATCAAAGCGGAATTACAAGAGTCCAAATACTCGAGTAGAAGCCATCCAAAATCTAAAGTAGGTTCGAGAGTATGCTGATAATTTTACAAAAACGTCTTGCAATGCCAAGCTTGATCAAAGGTTTGTTGGTCCTGTATCGCGTATTGTTGTAGTTGTACCATATCACTGGGAAATAAGTATAAGGTTAGAGAGATTAGTTACTGGTCAGGTATAAAGAATCGCATTTGGATCATATGAAGTTAGTATGTGCGATAATGATTTCCAACCCAGACTAATGTGACAGTCTCTGAACAATCTCACTGATCCTGTACTAGCTCTTCCTATGATACTCAGTCAGATGATCAACCTGAATGTGTTTTTCCTACGTACACGACATGTATTGAGGAAATCCTCAAGTATCAGTTGTAAATTCCAATTCAGATTTGCCTCAAATGCAGGCATGTGTTGCCTATGCTAAGAGTTTGATCCTCCCAGAGATGACACCCCAATCAGCAAAGCCATTCTTACCTAGCAGAGTTGGGGTTAAATGTTAATAACCTGTATAGATGAATAATTTCAGTTATCAACTTATCTGTATTCAAGAATTTTTTTTTTTGAGTTCATGTTCTCTCCGCGTTCTGAGAGTTAACAGTCTAGATTTTTGGCGTTGCACCGAATTGCTTTCTGTTAAACACTCTTTCTTTGTATATATCCTTCCTTCAGAATCCGTTAGATCACCACGAATACAGATCGATCGATCAAAATTTTTGTTTTATCACTTGTAATTCAATGTTTGAGTTCGTTGTTCATTTGTTGAGTTTTAAGTTGTATATAGTATACCTTGTATTGCATTACAGTTTCAGTTTATGTACGCTTTCATTCAATGTTCTACTTATGTATCTATAAAGTTTCATGTGTGTACTTTGACATTGTATAGAGAATACGCCCGAAGCCGTTTGTACCTGCCATCTCCTAGTTTGTATTAGTTGTATGTCGGGGACGACTACGTTAGCGTAGCCGTAGCTCTCTGTAGTGTAACCAGTGTACCAGTACCAGTTACAGTAACCTGTTCCGTTGTTCTCATCGACCAACTGTCTTGAGTCACGATCTGTCATATTGTGCTGAGTGACCAATATTTCAAAATCCACCCTAACTAGGAGGGGTACTGGCAGCCGCCCTGGTCAGTTTTTACGACGTTAGCCAAGGAGATAGGTAATCGGCTTGCGGGGCTCTGTCCACATAACAGTAATTATACGTTTATAACATGACCTACGTGAGTATTTCTACCCTAATCACGTATCGAACTCCAACATGATAGGTACACGCACTATGAGCCAGGTACCAGTCACTACTGAGCCAGGTTACCAGGTCACTACTGAGCATAGGCTACCTGTCACTACAGAGCATGGTTGAACCGTACTACTGAGGAAGGTTACCCGTCACTACTGAGCAGGTTCCAGTCACTACTCGGAGCCAGGTACAGTCACTACTGAGCACGGGGTACCAGTCACTTACTGAGCAAAGGTACCAGTCATTACTGAGCAAAGGTCTCTCGTCACTACTGAGCAGGTAACAGTCACTACTGAGCAAGGTACTCGTCACCACTAGACTGTTAGTTGAGAAAACTGTTCAAACTATACACATTTTTTCTTGGCAAAGTTTCGTTATCCAGGTGTTTAACGAGTCTCCTGGAGAGCGGATCGTTACCATAATAAAAAGCCATAATAGAAAATTTCTTGTTTGTTAAACTGTTGCTTATCAACCACTGTCATGAGTAAGTAAGTCATCTTGGGGGTTTTTAAAACGTCTTTCATCAGTTTTATAACACTACATGTAGTGTGGTGGGAACTTCAGCCAGCTTCATGACACCCACTAGGGGGGAATAAAAATATTATTTATCCACCTTATCAAACAGACCGTGCATGAACAGTATCTTGACACTGTGAAATACCAGGATAGAGAAAAGGGTCATGTTAAGCGAGTAGGTGTTGATTGGCCTCCACAGAAACCTCTACACAAAGTCTTACATCTGGCCTTCCCTTATGATTATTTTGCATTTGCGATGTCCAATGATACGTACTCTAGAAAGTGAAGTGCAAACTCAGCCAATTTGCTCTTATTATGCAAACGTTGTACAGTGTCAGTCCTATTTCAGAGAAAACATATATGTGGTGTTCTTATTTCGACTTCTTTATTAATCCACGATCTCTATTTCATGCTAACTAATCATATAAATAATGAAATACATATCAGTAGGGAAAGGAGTGAGAAGGAAATAGCTGTCCAGACACCAGAAAGGCCCTGATTGGTTTGACAAAAGAAAGGAGGTGTCAGGTGATAGATTTCCAGAAAGCCATGGAGACTACCATGTGAATTATTTGGTACGTTCATGATATCGCAGAATACTCTCGTGAAGAGCATCATTCATCTCAAAAAGAGATAGCTTTCCGTTGGTTTTGGTCAATATAATCCAACCTATTCATGCTCTTGAAGCAACAAGCCGTATAAACCAAACTGTTCTCACAACACGAGTGTTAATCGTGCAGAGTGACTGTTTCCTGAATATGTTTGCCTACTCCATATGCTTTTTTTTTTTCTTAATTTGTGGTTATATATATAATAATTTATAGGCGATTTAGCCTATCCGAATCCAAATGAATATATCCAAAGGGGTATAAAGAAAATGGGTTTGAAATTTAGTGGAGGTGTTAGGATATTGACGTTGCCTACCAGTTAATTAATCAACAGAGGTAGCTCACCAGCTCGACCTTGTTCATTCCTGACCCTACATGCTTCCTAATACTTATTATAAAGTCATCTTATTGAGAGCTTGTCTGCTCTTCCTATTCATTAATTACTGTACTAACGAGCCATTCCAAGGAGATGTAGAGTCAGGGAGGTGATGTATAACGAGTCATGGTGAGCAAGAGGTTCATAATTCTTGGACTTGACTTAGTAATGCTATGCGTGTTTATTGCTCTCATTATAGAGATGAAGCCCTTTGGCTACTACTAAATCGTAGCTGCCCCCACTTATCTTCTTTGGTGTTTCTCACTTTAGCTGCCTGAGCGAGGGGTGGAGCACCGGCGGATGGGCCCCCATCCTTGTTAGTATATATATTGCATGATATTATGAAGGTCAGTGGAGCTATGTTACACATCTATGGAATCATGTATGTGTTTCCTTCCCAACACTCATATTTTCTGCCTAACGCAGTTCAATTACTATGTTGATAATGAAGGGGAATTCTCACCACCAGCGGTAATATATTCATTATTGGGGTAAAAATTTGAAACACATTCCTAGTCATTTTCTATTAGCCAATCACCCGTGGTGATGGGGACGGTGCGGTTCAGTCTCCCGGTGGTGCTGGGTGGTCTGGTTCCATGTCCTCCTTGGTGCTGGGAGGTTGGTTCAGTCTCCCGTAGTGCTGGGAAGTATTTTTAGTCTTCCGTAATGCTGGGCGGTCTTGTTCAGTCTTCCGTAATGCTGGGGAGGTCTTGTTCAGTCTTCCGTAATGCTGGGAGTCTTGTTCAGTTTCCGTAGTGCTGGGAGGTCTTGTTAGTGTCCCGTGGTGCTTGGGAGGTGTGGTTCAGCCTCCCGTGGTACTGGGAGGGCTGGTTCAGTCTACGTATGCTGGGAGGTCTGGTTCAGTATCCCGTGGTGGTTGGGAAGTGGTTCAATCTCCCGTGGTGCTGAAGGCTGGTTCAGTCTCCCGTCCGGTACTGGGAGGTCTGTTCAGTCTCCGTGGCGTGGTACGGAAAGGTCTGTTTCAGCCTACGTGGTACTGGCGAGTCTTGTTCGATCTCCCGTGGTGCTGGGAGGTCTGGTTCAGTCTCCCGTGGTGCTGGGGGGTTCTGGTTCAGTCTCCTGTGATGCTGGGAGGTCTGGTTCAGTCTCCCCTGGTGCTGGGAGGTCTGGTTCAGTCTCCCGTGGTGCTGGGAGGTTTTTGGTTCAGTCTCCTGTGATGCTGGGAGGTCTGGTTCAGGTCTCTGGTGATGCTGGGAGGTCTGGTTCAGTCTCCAGTGGTGCTGGGAGGTCTGGTTCAGTCTCCTGTGGTGCTGGGAGGTTCTGGTTCAGTCTCGCGTGATGCTGGGAGGTCTGGTTTATTTTCCAGTGGTGCTGGGAGGTCTGGTTCAGTCTCCCGTGGTGCTGGGAGGTTCTGGTTCAGTCTCCCGTATGCTGGGAGGTCTGGTTTAGTTTCCGTGGTGCTGGGAGGTCTGGGTTTAGTCTCCCGTGTCTGGGAGGTCTGGTTCAGTCTCCCGTGGTGCTGGGAGGTCTGGTTCAGTCTCCCCTAAAGCTGGGGGGTCTGGTTAGTCTTCCCGTGTGTGGGGGGTTGGTTTAGTCCCCGTGGTGCTGGGAGGCTGTTCAGTCTCCGTGGTGCTGGGAGGTCTGGTTCAGTCTCCCGTTGCTGGGAGGTCTGGGTTTTTTCTTCGTGGTCTGGGGGGTTTTGGTTCAGTCGCCCCTGGTGGTGGGAGGTCTGTTCAGTCTCCGTGATGCTGGGAGGTCTGGTTCAGTCCTCCGTGTGCTGTGAGGTCTGGTTCATTCCCGTGTGCTGCTGAGGTCTGGTTCAGTCTCCCGTGGTGCTGGGAGGTCTGATTCAGTCTCCGTGCTGCTGGGAGGTCTGGTTCAGTCTCCGTTGGTGCTGGGAGGTCTGGTTCAGTCTCCCGTGATGCTGGGAGGTCTGGTTCAGTCTCCGTGGTGCTGGAGGTCTGGTTCAGTCTCCCGTGATGCTGGGAGGTCTGGTTCAGTCTCCCGTGATGCTGGGAGGTCTGGTTCAGTCTCCCGTGATGCTGGGAGGTCTGGTTCAGTCTCCGTGGTGCTGGGAGGTCTGGTTCAGTCTCCTGTGGTGCTGGGAGGTTCTGGTTCAGTCTCGCGTGATGCTGGGAGGTCTGGTTCAGTCTCCCGTGATGCTGGGAGGTCTGGTTCAGTCTCCTGTGGTGCTGGGAGGTTCTGGTTCAGTCTCGCGTGATGCTGGGAGGTCTGGTTCAGTTTCCCGTGATGCTGGGAGGTCTGGTTCAGTCTCCCGTGGTACTGGGAGGTCTGGTTCAGTCTCCCGTGATGCTGGGAGGTCTGGTTCAGTCTCCCGTGGTGCTGGGAGGTCTGGTTCAGTCTCCCGTGGTGCTGGGAAGCCTGGTCAGGTCTCCCGTGGTGCTGGGAGGCCTGGCTCAGTCTCCCGTGTTGCTGGGAGGCCTGGCTCAGTCTCCCGTGGTGCTGGGAGGCCTGGCTCAGTCTCCCGTGGTGCTGGGAGGCCTGGCTCAGTCTCCCGTGGTGCTGGGAGGCCTGGCTCAGTCTCCCGTGGTGCTGGGAGGCCTGGCTCAGTCTCCTGTGGTGCTGGGAGGCCTGGCTCAGTCTCCCGTGGTGCTGGGAGGCCTGGTTCAGTCTCCTGTGGTGCTGGGAGGCCTGGCTCAGTCTCCTGTGGTGCTGGGAGGTCTGGCTCAGTCTCCCGTGGTGCTGGGAGGCCTGGCTCAGTCTCCCGTGGTGCTGGGAGGTCTGATTCAGTCTCCCGTGGTGCTGGGAGGCCTGGTTCACTCTCCCGTGGTGCTGGGAGGCCTGGTTCAGTCTCCCGTGGTGCTGGGAGGCCTGGTTCACTCTCCCGTGGTGCTGGGAGGTCTGGTTCAGTCTCCCGTGTTGCTGGGAGGCCTGGTTCACTTCTCCCGTGGTGCTGGGAGGCCTGGTTCAATCTCCCGTGGTGCTGGGAGGCCTGGCTTCAGTCTCCCGTGGTGCTGGGAGGCCTGGTTCACTCTCCCGTGGTGCTGGGAGGCCTGGTTCAGTCTCCCGTGGTGCTGGGAGGCCTGGCTCAGTCTCCCGTGGTGCTGGAAGGCCTGGTTCACTCTCCCGTGGTGCTGGGAGGCCTGGTTCAGTCTCCCGTGGTGCTGGGAGGCCTGGTTCAGTCTCCCGTGGTGCTGGGAGGCCTGGTTCAGTCTCCCGTGGTGCTGGGAGGTCTGCTTCATACTGCAACCTCGATATTGTGTCAGCTATGGTATTGTTCTAGAACAGTGGCAGTTATTGTTCCAGCCACGGTATTGTTCCAGCCACGGTATTGTTCCAGCCACGGTATTGTTCCAGCCACGGTATTGTTCCAGCTACGGTATTGTTCCAGCCACGGTATTGTTCCAGCCACGGTATTGTTCCAGCCACGGTATTGTTCCAGCCACTGTATTGTTCCAGCCACGGTATTGTTCCAGCCACGGTATTGTGACATTTTTCGCCAAAAAAGAGTCCACAATTTGACCTTTTATTTCAAGGTCAATATTTTCAGGGTGTCTCGACCAGTACAACATTCACGAACACCTAGATAAACCTGCCGCCTAGAAGATAAACCTGCCGCTAGAAGATAACCTGCCGCCTAGAAGATAAACCTGCCGCACTAGAAGATAAACCTGCCGCCTAGAGATAAACCTGCCACCTAGAGATAAACCTGCCGCATAAAGATAAACCTGCCGCCTAGAAGATAAACCTGCCGCCATAGAAGATAAACCTGCCGCCTAGAAGATAAACCTGCCGCATAGAAGATAAACCTGCCGCTTAGAAAGAAAGGTCAAGGTTAGAGCTAAGCCTTTAATTTTAAAAACGTTTCGCTCTATGCGGAGCCTTATGACTTAGTGTTTTCAGAAGCTCTAGAGAGAGAGCGAAACGTTGTTTTCAGAAGCTCTAGAGAGCAAAACGTTGTTTTCAGAAGCTCTAGAGAGAGCGAAAACGTTGTTTTCAGAAGCTCTAGAGAGAGCAAAACGTTGTTTTCAGAAGCTCTAGAGAGAGCAAAAGGTTGTTTTCAGAAGCTCTAGAGAGAGCAAAACGTTGTTTTCAGAAGCTCTAGAGAGAGCAAAACGATGTTACGGTAAAAGTTTACTTTTCACTTGCACGTTTTCTTCGTTAATCTCTTCTGGTTGGTTAACGAGGTTTGAAACTTATCGACCACACGAGGGTCATTATGACTCACGAAATCGTAATGACACGATTGCAAACATGTCACGAAATGGGTGGGGTTAGAATCCATGGCAAATGAGTCCCTATCGCACATCAATGTGAGATTCATCATCATTTGGGGTCACTGTGGTGGCCCATGCTAACCTTCCAATGGAGTATAGAAATATACCTAGTTGGATGAATCTTATTGTAGCCAGCTGGTCCAGTGGTTAACGCACTTGCCATGGGTTTAAAACCCAATCCGTTCCGTGGTTTAAGGGTCATTAAGACTCCATACCAACCTGGTCACCACTAAACAGGGGATTATATTATTCTCAGGTATATATTCACAGAGAAATATATACCTGAGGCTTTTGTATATATCCAGGTATTTCTGTATCCATCAACCTCTCCTAACACCAGCCACTATTTTTTATATATTCCTTAAGTAAATTTTCTCAGTATACGATATTTCGGAAAAAATTTCCAGTGAAAAATGGGAATAAACCCCTTTTTTTGG